>CALNHX010000712.1:0-295164 GCA_940337035.1 Agriotes lineatus | reverse complement strand
TAGCCATTCGGAACTGCCATCGCAAAATCGTACCTTTCATTATAGTACTTTACCAGTTCTTATCCACTGAAACCACGAGTTGAGAGCCGCTGACTTGCAAAACCATTGCGCTTGCGCCAAGACTGCGGACGCTATTTTGAAGTTTAGCCCAATCTTTACTCTCCATTTATTAAGAAGATATTATTTAATAATATATATATATCAAATAGCTCTACAGGCCTAGAAGGCCCTGGGCTTGTTTGATTATATCCCTCCACCTCTTTCTGTCCATGGCTATTTCTTCCCAGTTGCAAACTCCAATTTTCTTTAGATCTGTTACCACTGCCTCCATCCACTTCCTTTTCAGCCTTCCTCTTTCTCTTCACTCTGTGCTTCATGACTTGTCTTGTTGCTCTTTCCTCTCTTAGTGTTCTTACATGGCCCAACCAACATATCCTTAGGCCTTTAATTACCCCTACTATAGATAGTTGCCCATACAAATCCATCACCTCTTCATTCTTCTCCTTTCCCATTTGTTTCCTACTTTCTTGCCTTTGAATATTCTTCTCAGCACTTTTCGTTCCCATATTTCCAACTTTTTTTGCTCCGTTTTGGAAAGAGACCACATTTCACTCCCGCACGTAACTGTTGGTTGCACTACTGCGATTTCGCGATACACTATTAGATTTTAAAAAATCTAACAGAGATCCTGCACTTTTATTACCTTTCACTTATTTACTTTTCATCTCTACCCCTGTTTGATAGCATCACTCCTAAATAGGTAAAATCCCTAACTCCTTGTCAACTTCCGATTTGAATATTAAATTTTTGCTCTCTTCTGTTTGCTTTCCCTCTTGCACCTCCATGTACTTAGTCTTCTCCATGTTAATTCTTAGACCATACTTCTTTGCAACAAAAGCGACTATTTAATATCTATGGTGGTATAAAGTTCCACTTGTGTGGAACTCACACTTTCTTACAATCTGTTACAACATAAATTAAATAAATCTGTGGACAAAGGGTCTCCTTGTCTCAGTCTCTTCCTTCTCTTTCGTTTTCCACTATATTAGTTTCTCCATCCTTATCCCCTAAAATTTCTCTAAAATACTAAAGCCATCTGTTCAGACTTCCTTCTGTGTCTCCTACCAAGTTTTTTCCTTTAACTCTGAAAAAGAGCAAAAGAGCGTTTTTCCTTGTTTTCCCTTTTTTGATTCTTGGTAAAAATTTCAACTATCCTTATAATGAAGTTTTCCTCCAATTTTTCTATTTCTTTTTCCATTCTTTCTTTTTTTTTCTCTACATACTCTTTTTGCTTCCTTTCGGGTATACTCATATCTTCTCTTATTTTCTAGGGTATTTCTTCTCATCATCTCCATCCTGGCTTTGTTTTTCATTTCAATGGCTTTTACACATTCCCCATCCAACCAATAAGCGCGTTTTTTCTTATAGGGGAACGGGGGGCAAAACCGGGGAGTGAGGCAAAACCAGGTAGGGCGTTTGATTTCATACCCGGCAGTGCCATCTATGAACCAACGCTACAAATTGGTCGTCACACTTCTGCCAGTTGACAGAATTATTTCATGGCGTCGACATCGTAGCGTTCGTGAATTATTGAATCACACGTGTTTTATCAGGTACGTGATGTTATTTTTAATATTCTAAATCCATTCTACAATCCACTAAGAACTGTATTAATAAATGTTGTTTAACTATAGCCTGAAACCCTTGTTTCTGTATACTTGAATTTTTGAGCCCGTGCGTGCACGTCATCAATCCGCTTTTTAGTAAGGTTTTCAGTACCAACATTTGAAAAATATAAAACTACTCTTTTTTTCAATAAAATAATGATTAATATTGCTTTTGCTAATAATATGGCTTCATATATTGCTATAGCCGTACATTTTTTGTTTTAATATTTCATAATTTCCATGAACAATAGCAAAAACTATAATACGTCGGGGTACTTTGTGTTTTCAAGTTCTGCTCAGGGAATTAACACGTACGCATGTCGCTTTTTAAAACGACTTATTTGTTATAGTGGTTTTGACAGGTGTTGACAGTGACATATAGTTTAGTTTTGCATTTTAAAAATCCGTTGTTTTCATAACGAACATTGCAAACAAGTTATACTGTTGTTTTTCCGCTGCTACAAATTACTTACTTTGGGGAAGAGTTTAGTTGCTGGAAACGTATGGGGAACTTTAAGCTAAAATGTCGACCGCCTTACCCAGAAATCCAAAAGAGCTTGTTGCCGCTTTGATAAGGTATTTTGAACGAGAAAGAGGCAACGATGGTGCACTTATACCGCTAACTGCTGTGAGACAAGTAAGTAATTTACACCTATAATATAATAATTCGTAATATAATAACCAACTTTCTAATGGTTTGGTGTTACAGAGAGTTGCCAATGCTTTAAATTTAAGCATACGAACAGTCTGTTCTATTTCGCAGACCTGCAAATCTGTATACTGTATAAACCATGGTTCACAGTAGTAAGTTGATACACCTATCATCATAAAGGACAAAATAGCCGAAAAACGCTGCCTCAGGCAACGATGGCAACTTAACAGATCGAACCTCGACAAACAAGAGTATAATAGGGCCAGCAAACATCTAAAAAAACTCCTTAGTCAACATTAAAATCAAGGAATACAGGCCGATGCCTTTGCTGAATATCTCACCAAAGTGTTTACACCCTTCCCTTGTCAACTACCGAATGAAGATGCCAAAGATAAACATAAAGAAATCTCCAGGATATGACCTGATCGCTGGGACAATTATCAAACAATTACCAACTAAAGCTATACAAGCCCTTACACATCTGTATAATTCTATCCTCAGAATCCGGCACTTCCCAAGTCAATGGAAAACAACGCAAATAATCATGATTATGAAACCTGGTAAACCACCAACGGAAATTACATCGTACAGGCCCATAAGCCTACTCCCCATTCTGTCAAAGGTCTTTGAAAAATTGATTCTAAATAGATTAATGCCAATTTTAGGCGACCATGAACTAATCCCTAACCATCAATTTGGCTTCCGTAAACAACATGGTACCGTGGAACAGGTGCACAGAATAACGGACAAGATATACAGAGACTTGGAAGAAAAAAGATACTGCTCTGCAGTGTTTTTGGATGTCAAACAAGACTTCGACCGAGTTTGGCATCAAGGCTTATGCTACAATCTCAAACAATACCTACCCTACCAGATGTTTGAACTTCTGAGCTCATACATAACAAACATGCACTTTTTGATAAAATACAAAGACGAAATTACAACATTACACCCTATCTCCTCTGGCATACCGCAGGGCAGCGCATTGGGTACCATCTTATATTTAATATACACTGCTAACCTACCCACATCGCGTCTAACAACCTCAGCGATCTACGCAGACATGGCCATTCTAGCCTCTCACATCAATCCACAAGCCGCCTTAAAGTATCTCCAAGCTCATCTCAACAAAATCCAATGGTGGGCCAACAAATGGCGAATCAGAGTGAATGAAGCTAAGTTCCAACACGTAACCTTCACTATGAAAAAATAAAATTGCCCTCCAATAACACTCAACGGACACCATACTGGCTCATCGGCAGAAAATCTAAACTATCATTGGAAAATAAACTCTTAATTTACAAAATAGTTCTTAAACCAATATGGACTTATGGGATTTCCCTGTGCGGTACTGCAGCTACTTCCAATTTGGCAATGCTTTATCGGTTCCAAAATAAAGTACCTACTAAGAATGATCGTTGACGCGCCATGGTAATAATGTGATTTTAAGTGATCTACAAATTCCCACAGTGAAAAGTGAAATTCAAAATTTTAGTGCGAGATACAAAGACAGACTGACCGTTCACCCCAACGATTCTGTGCAGCACCTTATGGAAGATAATAATAAACCCAAAAGACTTAAACGTTTTAAGCCATCTGATTTAACTACAAGATTTTAACTGTAACTGTAAATTACTTTTGACAAATAGTATATTCTTTTCATAACCCATACATTACATATTAAAATAATGTAAAGGGAGATTTCGCTGGAATTCTGCCCCACATGTTACCTCTTAATCATCAGTGCTTACACCAAATCCTATAAAATACTTATTGCCAAACAATCTATGGAAGATTGTATAATTAATGGAGAAATAAAAAAACAGCAATGTTTTGCTTCTTAATATCTAAAAGCTTCTTTTAAATTAAATTCATTAATAACATGTAAATCCATGTTTAGCCTGAAGAAGTGTCTAGATATTAAAGAATGAAACGTTGCAAATATCTGTCCTATTGTTTAATACCATACTAATATTGTATTTTTAACTCATTGTTTTTCTTAACTACTTGCGTTTATTGTTGCCCACTCTCTAAACTTGTGTCTGTATTAAGTTACATTTATGATCTGCTTTATTGGATTTGTGTTGTCTATAAAATTTAATGTTTTAGTTATTTTAAAATGATACTGAAATTATTTATTTGATTAAGTTTTAAAATACTGTGCAATTTCAATTATTATTCTTTGTAAAAATATGTAAATTATTTTACTATTATAGTCAATTTATTCGTTATTTCATGTGGTACTCAATACAATGTTTTTACTAAAATAAATCGAGCAAAATTGTATTTTTAATTGATTTTAAGTTGGGTCCGAAAAATTACATAAATACCTGCAGAGTACCTAGCTGTTATAAGTAGCCTCAACAGGTAAATAACATATACAGCGAGCAAGCAAAGTATCAGTTACAGGAAAATGCGCCTCATCCGTATACCCGAAGTGCGCCAATTCATTTCACACAAGCTACATCATTCAAGTTTTCAAAGTGCTGATTTTCTGAGATAGTTTGGTCACTTAATTTTACATTAATTGATAGCTGTCAACGTTTACTATAAAAATGTTATGTAAATTAATATGATGTTGTCTTTAGTTTTCCTGTTGTGGTTTTTTCTTTCATCTTTAAAATATTAATTTGATATATTCATTAAATTCTAACTGTTAAAGTTGTATTTTATCTACCTTTTACTTCACGTTAAAATGCAATTTTATCGTCTAGACGATAAAAAATTACATATTCACATTGTTGGTAGCACTGCCAAGCTATGTGAAATTCGAAATTTGCAGGTTATATTTTGCATCAGCCTGTGTCAAACAACGTACTTTTAGTGACTGTATAAGGATCATATAAACATACTAGGAGATGATGTCATCAATATGTTATGACGTGCACGCACGGGTTCAAAAATTCAGGTATAGTGCATTTGTGTAGGAAAAGTTTTCCATTATAGGTTATAATTAAAAATGTGTAAGTCAATTTGTTGTAGAGATACACTTGGGGCACATTTTTTAATTAGTTGATAGTAAACCTTATGCTTTATTGCTATTTTCAGTTTACAAAATGGTACGCAATTACCAGAGAAAATCAGACCGACAAAACTGGTCACAGGACAGTATGTTACAAGCCATTAACGCTGTCCAAACTGGTACAATGGGATATAAAAAATCCGCAGTTACTTTCAGTGTTCCCGAAAGCACTTTGGAAGACCGTATTAAGAAGTTAAGAAATGGGATGCCATTGGAGGAGGCGGCTAGCAAAGGTACCTGCGTTAAATACATCTTTCAGAAACACTCAAATTTTTCTTTTTTACAGGAATGGGACGATAGAAATGTGTATTTTCATCAGAACAAGAATAAGAATTAGTAGATTATGTACAGGATATGGAAAGCAGATTATTTGGTCTGACAACAACGGAGCTGAGACGATTGGCATATCAGTTGGCTCAGAGAAATAGTCTACAACACAACTTTAACAGTAATGACCAAATAGCAGGGCTCGATTGGTTAAAGGGTTTTTTAAAACGCCATCAAAATTTATCACTGCGAACTCCAAGGCTACGTCTGCTGCTCGAGCAATGGGATTCAACGAAGTGTCAGTTGGAAAGTTTTTCGATCTTTTGATAAGTGTGATGGAAAAGTATAACTTTCGACCAACAAGAATCTATAAAGTAGACGAAACTGGTTTAACTACGGTGCCCAAAAGCCAATCAAAGATTATTGCTATGAAAGGAAGGCGTCAGGTGGGAACCCTTACATCGGCTTAAAGAGGTCAGCTGATAACTGCTGTTTTATGTATGTCGACTGCTGGTAATTATGTGCCTCCTTACCTGATCTTTCCAAGAATGCGAATGAAAGATGAGTGCTTGACGGCACACAAGCTGAAAAGGCTTATAGCTGTCATATAAGTGGATGGATGCAAACCCATATATTTATTGAGTGGATGCACCATTTTATAAAACACGTTAAACCGTCTAAAGATGATCCAGTTTTACTGCTCTTGGACGGTCATGCAACACTTACTAAAAATCTAGAGTTGATAGATCTCGCCAGGCAACACGGTGTTATCCTACTGTGCTTTCCGCCCCATTGCACTCACCGACTGCAGCCTCTAGATGTCAGTTTTATGGCACCATTGAGTACATTCTATAGCCAGGAAGTCAAAACGTGGTTGAGAGCAAACCCTGGGAGGGTAGTCACCCAATACCAAGTCGGCAGATTATTTGGTCAAGCTTACGCTAGAGCTGCAACTATCCAAACCGCTGTCTCTGGATTTTCTAAAACAGGAATCTATCCTAATAACTTTGCAGCTGCTCAGACAACAGAGCGAATTCCTACAGACCTAGCAGAAGCTAACGATGTTGAGGAAGTCCCAGAAAGAGAAAATTCACCTGTAGCTGGGCCTTCCTGGAGAACGTTTAGGGAGACATCACCAAACCCTAACTTCTCTAGTCCATTACCAAGGGAAACAACACCTGAAAAAATCCAATACCTTCAGATAAACCGGCAGCTCCAATGAAATCTTTGTTGAAGTCCGTAAAATTTGATGTATCTCCTAAGGAGATAATGCCTGTTCCTCATAGTAACAGGAAGGCCACTAACACAAAAAGACATCGCGGTAAGACAGCAATTTTGACAGATTCACCATATAAGAAGGAACTAGAGGCTTCCATGCTGCAGAAGAACAAATCTGTTAAGACTGAAGGAGTGAAGAGGAAGATTGTTTCTAAAGGAAAAGGTAAAACTCAACAAAAAAAAATAAAGATAACGAAAAAGGTGACAGCGGATACGATCTCCGAAGAGGAAGAAGAAAATACTGAAAGCGATACACTATGTGTCTATTGCGAGGAAAACTGCGCCATGTCAGCAAGAAGTGATGGATGGGTTAAGTGTATTTCGTGCGAGAACTGGTCACATGAAGGTTGTACTGGTTGGCTAGATGAGGATTTGGATGAGTTCCAATGTGACAGTTGACTTAAAACACTTTAATCAAACTTGTATTTCAATACCCGGTTTTGCCCCACTTGTCATCCGGTTTTGCCCCGGCGGGTGGGACAAAACCGTAATTAGCACTATTTTTTGTTATGTTTTTTTTTAGTCAATAAAAAATTTCTTTTTCATAATTTCGTCAGTTTATTCTGTAGAAAATCGTACGACACTCATTAATGACCAATAGAAAAATTAGTTCACGAGCCGTAACCAAGACAACAACAAAAATTTCTTGGAAATTTTTTGTAGGTAGACATTACTTCTTTTTAGGGTTTGTGTCGTTACGATTTTCTTACCGAATCTGCATTCGAGCATTAATTCATATCCGGAAATTATATTCGTGCATTCCAACAACGTCCTAATTTGCCCTCGCGTCCCGCTCAGGCAAATTAATACGACGTTATTGGAACGCACTCAACAAAATTTCCGGAAAGAATTAATGCTCTTATGATATTATATGTGATAATATTTGTAGTACTCAGTTACCAAAATATCGTTTATAAATTAAAATTATTGGGTGATATGGATTTTTTTTACCTTAGCTACCCGGTTCTGCTCCCCGTTCCCCTAGTCTTGGTTTGTCATAAACTCTGCCTCCTCCTTTATTGCTTTCTCTTTATTTTTCCAATATGCTTCTAAACTCTCATTCTCATTCATATTTCGTAGGCTCTCTTCTAACCCCTTTTTGTACTTCTCAATGCATTCTTCGGTTTTCAGTTTGCTCTTGTATTTTTTTCCTTTTCTCGCTTGTCACAGTCTTTAAAGTTGGTTTTACTTGTTCCATTTTTAACCAGACGAAGAAGTGGTCAGTGTCAGCGTCTGCCCCTCTGTAGCTTCTTATGTCCCTAATAATAGCACTGATATGTTGTGCTTCTACCACCACATGATCAATCTGGTGATATCCAGGTTCCAAGGTGTATGTCTTCACGTTTGAAGATAGTTGAGACAAAATCTATTATCATTTTCCCGTTTTCATTACTTTCGGTATGTTTGCTATACGGACCTATGACTGGTTTATATCGGCTCTCTTCCAATTTTAGCATTACAGTCCCCTAAAAACATTTTTATACAGGGTGTCCAAAAAATGGCGGATTAACTCTACGGTGCGTTACTGAGGGATGCCTTAAGCTTAGGTTTCCTAGAAAAACGGTACCGTTATATAGCGGCCGTAATGTAGCGGTGGATGACGTCACTAAAACGTTGTCCATACAAATCAATGGCATTGATTTTCTAGAGAGCGTTGAGGGTGACCGAAACTTCAAATAGCGGTACCGTCAGTTGAATGACGGCCGTCATCGCGGTGACAAATAGTTGTGGGACGTTTTTTCACGTGTAGCGGTGAACATTTAATTCGAAGCCATGAGTGCAAACGTGATTTGGACCAGCGAAAATGACGAAATTTTGATAGATTTTGTAAGAAATCATGAAGCTTTATATAATGTGAAGAGCAAAGAGTATAGACAAGCCCAGTTCAAACAAAATCTATGGAATAGCGTCGGGACTATACTTGAAAAATCAGGTGTGTATAATACTATGTAATTTTTAATATTTTAGTACATATTAATATCATAAGAATATATAAGGATATATTATATACAGTAGATGCTTGTGCGGAAAAGTAATAACCGAAATATATGTCAGAGCTTAGGGGTAGTTCAGGGCGTAATCACTTCGATTTTACGCATAAAGTTAAGTAAGCACAATTTATTTTAATAAAAGAAATTCAAAGAATTAGTACATGGCCAGCAAGGGCGAAGCGAACAAAGTAATTAATTGTAGATAATAACACATCTGACCAAGTTACATCTCTAGTCAGGATCGACTCAAACACTTCATCTGACCAAGTTTTATACCTTGTCAGGATCGACTAAAAACAATGACAATTTATCTCTACATAATTTGAACAAAAATCAAATTAATCATACGTTTTTCTTCGCCAACACGGAGCCATTCCTTCTGAGAACTCAAAACAAAACACAAACGAGCTGAAAGAGAAAAACAGTTCAAATGAAACATAACATAATTGCAATAACTCTCAAACGAAACATAACGTAATTACAATAACTCAGGCTCATATATTAGGAGTAATCCCAACTAATGTTGCACTGCATAATTATGTTGCCACTCAACAGCCCCTGGGCCGTTGAAGTAATTTTTAAATGTTTCTCGAATTTGAGTGTGATTCATTCTGGCACGGACATTGTGTTCTGTCATAGCGATTAAATTTTCAGTGGGTAATGGAAGTGCATCATCAATATGTTTTTGACCTGGGGCAAGTACTTTTGCTCCCCGTAAAATGTTATATAATATGCAGGCACATGTAATCAAATTCTCTGTAGTTTCTGGGGCAGTAGCAATAGGTAGAAAAAAAAGTCTGAAGTAACCGCATAAAATTCCGAAAGTGTTTTCAGTTGTCCTTCGAGCTCGAGATAGTCGATAATTATATACAGCTTTTGATAGGTCATGTAGAGATTGCTGTCTTGGGTAAGGTTTCATTAAATTTTCGTGCAGAGCAAACGCTTCATCTCCAACAATTACATGGGGTACAATATTATCCGTTCCGGGTAGTGCTTTTGGTGCTGGTATGTTGAATGTACTATTTTTTATCTTTTTCCCTATTTTGCTCTTTAGGTAGATACCAGCATCTCCTTCTCTACCATAGGAACCGACATCAATAGCAATGAATTTACAATCTGCGTCAACAACTGCTAGCAAAACAATTGAATAGTACTCTTTATAGTTAAAATATAACGATCCACTGCGTTTGGGAGCCTTTATCCTTATATGTTTACCATCTATCGCTCCGACGCAGTTCGGAAAATTCCATTTTAAAAAAAATTGGCTACTGATTTCTTGTAGTTGATCGTTTGTTGGCGACGGCATAATTAACTTAAACATTCTTTTGATAATGGCCTCGGCAACTTCTCTTAGTATGACACTTATCCAGGAATGGCTTACTCGATATTGGAAAGCAAGTGATCGAAAAGACTCTCCTGTAGCCAAATGTCTGAAATAAGAAATCATATTATAATTTTTTCAGGTTCTGACTGCAGTAAAAGATGGACCTACGTAAGAGATTATTATATTCGGCGTAAAGGAAAACCTGGCACTGGTTCAGCTGGAGAAGCAGCGAAGAAGAGGTCTGATCTCCTATCATTTTTAGATAGCCTTCCTTCATCACAAAGACATAACACAATTACCAATGTTGTTGGAGATGAGGTTAGGTTAGATGATAGCGAAATCACGGAAGATTCACAGGCTGACATTGAAGAAAACATTATCCAGATTGATGAAACAGAAAATATGACAAGAATCAATTGTAACGAAGATAATAATAAAGACGATAATAATAAAGGGAACGACATTATGAGAGAAAAGAAAAAGAAAAAATTAACACACTCTGAGGAACGATTGAAGTTGCTGAAAGAAATAGCTCAGCGAAAAACAACTTCTGCTCAAAATGAATTGGATGAAACAGATCTTTTCTTCAACTCTATGTCTAAAATTGTGAAAAAGCTTCCTCGGTACGAACAAGTTAAATTGAGGATGCAAATTTCGTCGTTGGTTGGTACTGCTGAATTAAAAAGTATTTCAGACGAGTCAAGACCGAGCACTAGTAGTGACCGTTCAGAAAGTGGTCTTTGCCCAGCAGAAAATGAAGCCAATCACACGTTTACCTTGAATGACCAAGGCCAAATGTTTTTCAATGTGTAACGCAATATATTTGTTATCATAATTCAAGATATTATTATAAAACATTAGATTTATTTATTACTTTTATGAGCCTTAATTATATATTACAGCTAAAAACACATCACATTGTTTGTAATTCAGTGTACTTACCTCACAAGTATACATAACTTTTCTTCTGCACATATGGGCTTTTTGTGCCTATTATATGGCTTAGAAGTTATGTCATCTCTTATGTGATTCAATACAAAATCAAACAATACTGGTGTTAAGCGAAAGTATTCCCTGAATTTTTCGTCATTGCAGTGCAGATGGCGACGCACTAAAATTTGAAATGCACCCTCTGTAGAACGGTTTCTAAACATCACGGTCTCCTCCAAACGATGGTTTTCGTCTTCCGATGACTCCTCATCTTCCAAATACACTAATAATGCTATGTCTAGATCATCCATTTTCCACCGCTGTACGTCACACCACTTGAGTGAAAACTGACACTAGGAAACCATAGCTTCGTCACCGTTAAGACGGCCGCATAAAGACGCCGCCGCATAACGACATATAACGGCCGCTAGATATCGGCACCGCTTTTTTAGGAAACCAAAGCTTTATGAACCCTGGAAAAATATGAAAAAAAATCCCTGGGCCGTATTTTTTGAAATATTTCGAAATTAATAACAATAAATCTGGCAACATTGATACTGCAACAATTTCTCAATCAAAAATGTATCCATAGTAAGTTGTTAATATGTTGGTGACACTGTAAGTCTATGTCAAATTCGAGGTTAGTAGGTTAGGTTTTGCGTCAGTTTTGACACAAACTGTCGCAAAACCTAACCTGCTAACATCGAATTTGACATGAACTTACAGTGCCACCAACATATTATTCATACAACAAATATTTCAATGCCAAGCTTAATTTCGTATATTATTATTGTACAAAGCCTGTTTGCCATATTTAGTAATTGACAAACTCAACAGGAAATCAGTTTTTTAAAATACTTAAATATTGAAAACAATTTAGTTAAATCCCAGGAATATAAAAAAAACAGATATTTTAATAAGTCCCAGATATATTTGACACTATAATTATACACTAGTTATTTAAATAAATGGATTTCATTACCCACCTTTGACCAGAAATATTTCGAAAAATACAGCCCAGGGAATTTTTTTCATATTTTTCCATGGTTCATTAGGCATCCCCAAGTAACGCACTGTAGAATTAATCCGCCATTTTTTGGACACCCTGTATTATACTTATAGTCCAAGAGCCAGCAACGGATTTCTTACAGTATTTTTAACAAGTCTGTAACTGTTATGGAAGATCCCTTTGAATATACTGAGAAGAGAACCCGTAGTCTGGCAAGCCTGCGGTGGTGGTTTTAGCCCCCATGCGTCCTTAAAGGGCGGAAAAAATAATGTGTCAAAAGTGACACAAAACATAGGAATAATATGTTGGTAACACTGTAATTCTAAGTCAAATTCGAGGTTAGCAGGTTAGATTCTGCGTCAGTCTGTGTCAAAACTGAGGGAAAACCTAACCTGGCAAACTCGAATTTGACAGACTTACAGTGCCACCAACTTATTATTCACACGTTTGAATTTCCACAGTCCGCTGAGGATCCGTTTTTTGGATCTCTCGATATTTCACAGTAAATGGTTAAGTTTATTATGCAACTTTATGTGAATCTGGGGTAAACTTACCACCCGCGAAAGCGTCTGTCAATCTTTTTACTTACATAAGATATGATTACTTTAACATAGCAAAGAGCCAGACTTGTTATTATACATTTTTCTTATTATCTTTTTCCATCCTTCAAGAGGGCCAAAACCACCACCGCAGGCTTGCCAGACTACGGGTTCCCTTCTCAGTATATTCAAAGGGACCTTCCATAACAGTTACACGCTTGTTAAAAATACTGTAAACAAACCCGTTGCTGGCTCTTGGACTATTAGGTATATTTTGATACAAATTCTCCACTTCTTTATAATAAGCACTTTTTTCCTCTTGATCTTTTTCTTCGGAGGGAGCATCTACGTTAATTACGCTTATATTTCTGAATTTTCCCTTCAATCTTATACTACATAGTCAGTCCGACAACGGCTGGTACTTTATAACCAACAGCTTCAAACTATTTTTTACAATAAAACCCATTCCAAACATCCGTTGTGAAACGGACCTATTCGTGCCACCAGTATTTACCTATTTTATACCTTTTATTATATACCAATTAGTAATAAGGCCCAGCAGTAGGTGTTCTTATGTTTATTTACATAGTATCGTAATATAAGTAAGCAATGCTGTGTGCGTGAGAAAATGTGTGAAGCAAGCAATCCATGAAACAAAAAATAAGCAGTGTATTCGAAATAACACTGTGGGCCTGCAAGAGGATTCATTGGCCTGCCAACCTGCGAAGGGCAAAGTTTGCCCTGAGGCGCGTCCTAGTAGGCGAACAGTGCGAATTAATTGGTCCGAGCCTAAATTAACCAAGTGAAGTTTCACGTGGTCTCACCACAGGGTACGTGCAGCTCTTGGCGTTCGAAAAGCAGTTTCGACAGCCGCAACCAGCGTTCTCCGGGTTACGTGGTGAACAAACAAAAGGAACAAGGTTAGTTCTGTTTGAAATAGTACTAAGAGATCCAACCACAATTGCAACATTGTCAATAATTGTAATAAATCATTGCACAACTATGAGCAAGCGGGGCGCGGCCAGATAACGAGGCTTTACCGGCTGGTATTATGTCATTTGCTGATTTAGCATCCATGGCGCAACAACGACAAGAATCGACAACTTCGCATTCGAACTATTTGTGTGCGCTACTGAACGTTTGGGATTTAGTTAAGGTATTTTCTCATGTGCAGTGCGTAACTGCTTGGTGTACTTGTTTTTATGTACATTTTTCTTTGTGTGTCCATGTTTGTTCACAGATTATATGTATTCCTGTAAACTGTTGGGTTTTATTACCATTGGTGTTTGCCTTTGTAAGTACAACATTTCAGGTGTCAACGAGCTGACCTCAACAATATTAGTTTCCCTTAGCTACACTGACAATGTGAATAGAGCCTCACCGACTGTGTAAGCTAGCAAACCAGGGCATTTTAACGTAATAATTCAGTAGATGTAGGGCTGTTTAAAAGGTACCATTACAGTTGCTGACTGCCACTCTTAAAATATATAAACTCTCTCATATCCTCTATTCCTATTCCGCTTTGCTTTGTCTTCTGTAATGTAAATTATATCTATTTTGTATCTCCGCAGCTCCCCATTAAATTTTTAATTGATCGCTCTTAGATTTCATGTTCCCACTATAATGCTGTTCTTCGTCTTATTCATCCTTTTCAATGCCTTTGTCATCATATTTATCTTCCGTCTGGCTTGTGCTTCTCCTATTCGTTTTTTGAAGTGCTACCAATCCATTTTTTAACTTTTCTGATATCGGATTTCATTTTCACCAAGTGTTGTTAATGTTTATTTTTTGGTATGCCACTCTAACAGTATGCCCCTACCCTTTCTCCTCTTTCGCCATACCTCGTACATCCTTCTGTATTTTTGCTTCCTTCCTGGTTAAATCATGATTGATAAAATAGTGGGTTCCTCTCAGCTGATTTTTTGCCTTCATTATCTTTTCTTTTCCCGCCCAGCTATCTAGCTCCACAATTGCCGTTGGTAACATACTTTTTCTCACTTTTATTTTCTGCACATCCTTAACCTCTACCTTTAGTGTGGCGGAAATTTCTTGACCTTATTTATTTCTTCCTTTTCCTTCAAATCATCCTTTATCTAATAGACGTGTCTGTCTGGGACGCAGTTTTGTCTGTCTGAGACGCCGTTTTGTCTGTCCGGGACGCTGTTTCAGCAGCCAAACCGTAAGAGATAGAGAAAAAAGTTATTAAAGTTATATGTTTGAAATGGTCATGTCAGGTCAGGAACCGAATTTCAGTCACGTGACACTTCCGGTTTTCGGGAAATCACAAAAAAGACCGTTTTTCAAATAGAACGTGTATTAAATAAAAACTGTTTCAGCAGCCAAACGGAGCCTTAAAACGTCGATCGGTTAGGCAACCACTTTGACAGCTTCCAGAATGTTCCGATGCCCTCTGCGCCTTCAAACCTCGATCGGTTAGGCAACCACTTTGACACCTTCCAGGTCTGGGTACAGTTTTTATTTAATACGCGTTCTATTTGAAAAACGGTCTTTTTTGTTTTTTTAAATGAGACATTTGTCTCACTGGACTGCTAGTATCCTTTATTATATTATTTTTCTTCCTTAGTTTCTCCATACCTTCCATTTTATCTTCAAGAAGCTTTAATCTCTCCGTCATTCTATTATTTTCTTCGTTTAATTAGCATATTTCCTCTTGAAGTCTTTTTTGTCTACCCGTATGGCCTTCACCTCGGTCATTAACACCTTAATCATCTCCGTTATTTCTTCGAGACCTTTACTTTTACCTGGAGATTTTCTTACGCCTTTGCTCCTCTTTCCCGATTCACTCTCATCAAAATCTTCCCACCTTTTCCTTTTACTCTCGTCCGTGGATGATTCATCTGTTTTATTTGGTTTAGGGGTTCGTTGTAGCGGCATTTTGGCACTGTCCGCTTTCAATTTACTTTCTGAAGTTACCTCGTATGTGTCATTTCAATTGCAATCGCTTCCCAACTCGCAAGGTTGCACACGATCAGTTGTGGTTCAGCGTCGTGAATGATCGCTGCCTTTTTCCTCTTTAATTGCAGATGTTTCCTATACTATTTATTAACTAGCTTTCCCTACTAACTTCGTACTTTACGTTTACATAACTTCTCGATTTAATTCTGAAACCATTTTTCGGCTTCGATCGAATGTTTTCTCCACATACCAATTATTTCAGGACCGGCCTGTATATTGTCTTCGCATAATAATCAATTGTTTCGAAATATTTCAATTTCCAGTGCACTCTTTTCGTACCGATTCTGGAAAGCCCCAAAAACATCCGCTGGCTTATCGCGAGGTCGCAGCGTTCAGCTGTCTTTGTTAGTTGGCCGAATGCGCGATGATTCTTTTCCTGCACCTCGACAAAGTAACTTGCTTTTAAAAGGTCCCATTCGTGCTTTATTACGCCACGATTAATTTTGAAGGGCTGGCTATAATTAGGTACGATGGCGTTTTTCTGTTTGTTATTCTCCTATTAATTGCATTTCTTTAGCTCTTAACCGACAGTTTTACTCGATGGTTTTAAAATCAGCTCCTATCCGATAATTTTGGACCTGGAGGCTAGTGTCCTGTCCCATTAAAGAACGTTATCTGCCTTCAGTGTCGAAGTGTCGACCTTTTTGTCAACTTCCCCTGGCAAGCCGTTGCATCACGTTAGGCGCTGATTCAGCTGAATAACCTGCAGTAGCGACCCTTTGACAGCGCAGTCCCTAGGAATTATTGGGCTCCGAAGGTTAGTGATTTCGGTTAATTGTAGACAGTTACACGGACTGGTTATTCCGGGATTAATATTATATTACATTATCTTCAATTCTTGAAATTTAAATTCGTACATTCCATAACTATCAGTATTTAAAGTTTAAATTTATACTTTCCGTTATTACTAACATGTAAAGTTTAGACACATACGTTCAATCAATTTTAATCTTTGAAGTTTAATGCGTATACTTAATTACAATTGAAAGCTACAATTTATATGTGTAATCAAACCTTTGTAAAAGGAGCATTCACGCTTTTTGCTTTCAATAGCTTGAATAGAAAGGTTTTTTTTTTTAATGACAGCGGTATGCATATCACTCGATTTATTTGTGGTTACAATTAATTGAATAACCCAAAAGGGGTTGCTTGGTGCGTGTCGCAACCTTCATTTAACTTGCACAGCTCTCCTATGACATTATTTGTGATCAAATTGTTTTGATTATTTATTATTGAATTACCATACTACAGATAGTAGTTATTAAATAAACGCTAGTCATTTGTAGTTTATTTAAATTATTCGAAATCATATGATTTCTGGCGCCCATATCCTTTCTTTTGAAGACTTTACAGGGTACACAGCGGGTGGTTTGAACCTACGACCATATCGCCGAATTTGAGTTAGCTTGGCCATCGTGGTAACTGAAGATTTTTAGAGCTTCCGCGTAGTATGAACTTTAAGGGGGTTGATCTGCGATTTTTTACTACCATTGTTTATTTTAATTAATTAACCGCAGGTCAGCTTCTTTATCGTTTCAATTCACTCTTTTTCACTCTGTGTAATGGACTCGCGTTAGGCGGTTATCGCATTGACACCTTTTTTTTTTTTTACATGCCATTTGGATATCCTTACACTACTATTACCTACATGAAGATATGCCATTTTCAAGGGTAACATAACCATTGTTGAAGTATCGCTATCTTGAAAATCATTTATTTATTTATTTAAGAATACAAGAAGTAGGCGGCGAAGCCGATAAAACTTCTATCAAGAAAACAAGCAGATACAAACAACTGCATATAAATGACACACATGTCACATGACAACTTAAATTAATATGTTATTAATTTGTTAAACAATAATTATATAAAACGATCATACAGACTCTTGAAAACATTTAAAGTAGAGGAATTAACAACAGTGTGTGGTAACGAGTTCCATTGCTTTTGCACGCGGCAGCTAAAAAAGTTTTGCCTGAGAAGTAAATTAAATCTATTACACTCTAGTTTGTAATTATGGCCTCTAGTCATGACATTTCGATTCAGAGTGAAAAAGTTTATATCACATGAGTAATGACCGTGAAGAACCTTGTACACTTCTATCATATCACCACGGGATCTTCTGTTGCCCAATGTGGGCAGGTGTAAGCGCGTAAGGCGTTCTTCGTAAGGCAAGTTTTTCAAAGCAGGGGACTTCTTGGTAAATTTCCTTTGTACACGTTCCAATTGGTCAATATCTTTAACAAAATACGGGTTCCAGACTACTGAAGCATACTCTAGGATAGGTCGCACATGTTTTTAGAATTTTTTTAATACTGTTCGGACTAAGATCTTTAAACACTCTATTTATAAGATACGTCACTGAATTTGCTTTTTTAACAACTTTAGAGACATGCTCACTCCACTATAGATTAGAGGTAATAGTAACACCTAGATCTTCCTGCGATGTAACAGAACGTAGCAATGTATTATGTAGCAAATAATTTTGATGGGGGTTGTTGTTTCCTAGATGAAGTACTGTGCATTTATCGGCATTCAGCGACAGAAGCCAATCCCTACACCATGCCTCTAGTTTCCGGAGGTCCTCGGAAATGCAGAGCGGATGAGATATAGGGTTTGCCATAAGCTTAGCATCGTCAGCAAAAAAGGACAAAGTAGATTCAAAATCTATTCCCAAATCCCATATATAGCTAATGAACAGCAACGGCTCCAACACTGATCCCTGAGGGACTCCACTTAAAACCGGTGAGAATTTCGAGCGATGCCCTTGTACAGATACGCAGAATAAAAATTTTTGGGGATAAATCAAAAACTAAGACCGTCACATCCAATTTATTTTTTGAATATTATAATTTGCAACGTTGTTCGAATTTTGTATCTGTTACTGTATTTGAAATTACTACGGAGAGTCCCAAATTGAATAATCCTGTATTAAAATGTTTTTAAATTGTTTTAGTTTTACACTATAAAACTTCTATTTTAATAGTAGTATGGCTGCATGTTTGAATCTTAAATAGCATCCACTAGTTTTACATAGGTGCATGTAACACATATTTTTTAAATTGACAATTTAACTGGTGTCATTGTCAACCAATGGCATTCTTCAATTTAAAAAGAAACTACCAATCGAACGATTATTTTAGTGACAATAATTCGAGGAGCTTTATTTCAGCGACAATTTTTTCTGTAACAATTATTGTAGTGACAATATTTCGAGGAGCTTTATTTCAGCGACAATTTTGTAACTATTTTTTAATGAAAAGTTAAATTGTCAAGACGAATAGGACTCTAGGTCGAAATATTGCAGACAATTTTTGCTCTTCAGATTGTCTCGTTTCTGTTGCTTTAGAAAATAACGACTCGTGCAAGCACTCGTCGTTATTTTCGTCGCCGCAGAAACTCGTATCTGAATCGCAAAAATTATTGTCGGCAATATTTTGACCTCTCTTCCTATTATTACTGAAAACAGCAGAAAACTGGTTTAGGAAAGTCTTCTCTTCCACGAGAATTTTTCAATCTCCGAGAAAAAAATTAATTTCAAGATTACTCCATTAAATTTCCAAATATAAACTGGAAGTAATTCAAAATTGGCGGTAGTCCACCATTGGTTGTAGTTCTTAGTGGTGGTAATACATTTTGTGGCTATTTTCTGTTGGATATAATCCATGTCGTTGTCGGAAGAAAGTACTGCAGGCACTCCATAAATCATAAAAGAAACACAAAGCTATAGAATAATTTTTATTTGAATTAATCAGCAGGGAAAAACTTTGAAATACACAGGCTTTCTGCGAAAGCTTGGATCTAATATCTTAAAAGAACAATTGTCGACTGTAAAGTTGCATTAATACAAAAAAGATCAACAAAGTAATTTATAATTTAACATCAAGTTTGTCTGATGAGGCAAATCTAACACTTATCAGAATAAAAATGAAATAAGCAAATTAGAAAACCGGTTTACAAATTAACGTTAAAATTCTTTATATACAAAACCAACTTACAGTTAAATGGGCTACAATTACGAGTTTAATGTCCACTGATGTCAGAACCAAATATCTTAAGCAATGGCCGCTCCACGTCGCTTCTTCAGTCATCGGATGCAGAGTTTCCCTGCCTGCAAAAGCGGACGCGAGCCGGCCGGGTGCTTGAGAACGCAAGATCTCCAGAGAACAGTTAAAAAATGTTGTACGTACATATCCTAGCCTAGCCTAAAATAAGTTATTCACTTCTTTTTATTTTTATTTGTGGCGCCCCGCGGTGGCGTGACAGGCCGACCGGCATTCAAGCCTCCATACTGGAACTTCCGTTTGTCTGCAGGCTTCAGAATTTGAAAACTGCACATTAAGGTCTCATCCACGGACATCATTGCCCCAGCGTTATCAAATTCACCTAAACAAACAAAAAAGTAGCCCCTTACCTAGGCAGAAAGGGTAGCGAATCTTACCGCAGTAATTTGGAGCACTGAATAACGTCACAAGTTGGCGCTTAGCAAAGAATTCATAACCGTCTTCCACTACCTGATGCGCTCTGCAGATGAGGTCAAAGTCATGTTTGTGCAAGAATTTCCCTACAACCTGGAAACACACATAGAATCTCATATAAGGCAAAATTTCCTTAAAATTAGTCTTACCTCAGCGCCAAAGGTAAAACTGACGCCTCGATCATTCTCGCCCCAGCCCATAGTGTCTTTGTCGGGGTCTGACCAAAGCAGATCGCACAGAAGCCCCTGGTCAGGGACGTCCGTAGGCCTCATTATCCGTCGAATCTGTTCCATTGATTGTAAGTCAGGGCTTAAACCTGCAAATACAACTGTCAGACACGTCCCGTTAGCTCGCGAGCACTTACCTCCGTGACAGCAGAAAATCTTCTCGTCGACTATGGCGGCCACCGGTAAGCAATTGAAGCAGTCTGTGAAGGTCTTCCAGAGTTTGATGTTATACCTGCAAGATTCGTGTAAGTTTAGGTGTAAACATGCATGGGCTTCGCAAAGCATACCTTCGTTTGCATTCGTCGTAGAATCCGTAAATGCGGTTGATGGACGCGCACTCGTGGTTGCCTCGGAGGAGGAAGAAGTTTTCGGGGTATTTAATCTTGTAGGCTAACAGCAAGCAGATGGTCTCGAGCGACTGCTTCCCACGGTCCACGTAGTCGCCCAAGAATAGGTAGTTGGATTCGGGGGGGAACCCGCCGTACTCAAACAGACGCAGCAGATCATAGTACTGTCCGTGAATATCTCCTGAAAATGGAATAGATTAATTTTGTTACTTCTACCAGACAAATATCAAGTTAACAAAATAAAATATGCAATATACAAAGTCAGACATCGATTAATGCCAGCTTCTGTAATGCTGTTTTGCTATGGCGTGCGTTAAAAACGTCTGTAATTTCATTTGTTTCCACTTTTGGAGTGAACGGCTTTACCAACAGAAGTGATGGCGCTATATATTTTACACCTTTATCTTGTTTACCGGATCGTAGACCTAATCTAACGTCGTACAGAACCCGCCCTTCTCACTGAGCGTTTTAGCCGGGGCAACCTTTGTTACAGCCCATCATAACACGGTTGGGGCAACGAGTCTGTGTAATTTTCCCGATGTAGTTTTTTTGTGAGGTAACAAACTTGACGGTTTTGTTTTAGAGTATTTGCGATGTAACAAATTGTTTCTTTGTCGTTGATACCGGTTTAGGCGATGCCAAACCTACGCTTAAAAAAAAAGAGAAATTTGGTGTGATAACAAATATAGGAAAAACAGACACCAAAGACAAAAGCACGAGAAAAAATGCTACAAAAAAATCGACAAGAAGATTATAGAGAATAAAACAAGGACAACGATAACACTTAACAAAATGTCGAAAAAAGGAATTAGCAAAGACAACGATAGTAAACGAATTGGAGACGAGAGGAAAGTCACAGAATACTTTGAGGAAATTTTGAACAAAGAGGATAGTAATACAGGGGAAAACGAAAAATTATGTTGATGAAGATGATATAGAAGAAGTACATATACCAGAACCCTCAAAATATGAAATAGCAGAATACACATTTAACATTACAGAAAGACCCCTGGAAAAAATGTAGTATTAATTAAATTTGTAAAATATATATCTGTTTGTGACCGCTGAATGTTCTAATAGGCAGAAGTACAAAAAAAAATTAATGATAATCTTGCAGCACTTCAATAGAAGCGAGATGTGAACACCCAACATAGCCCGTAACTAATAGCATTCGATGGGCCAGCTGAGCTATTCGGAACAGGGGGTGGGTTAACACTAAAATGATCAAAACTTCAACTTATATTGAAGGGAGATATCTCAAAAATAAATGTATCAGACGAAAGCCCTTTGATAAGCTGTAATATATTATATAAAACTGAAAGTCCTGACTCACTCATTCAACCACTCATCAACGCCCAGCCTAAACCCTTGGACCTAGAAATCTGAAATTTTGCACAGAGGTTCCGTTTATGATGTCTACAAGGAATAAGGAAGGATATTTCGAAATTCAACCCCTAAAGAGGTAAAATGGGGGTTCCAATTTTGTATGGAAAAATAATATTAAATAGACATTCCGACTTGAAACTTCGTAGGGGTACTCATAAAAACAAATAAGCAAACACGTATTTCGTGATTCTCCGAAAATCAACCCCTTAGGGGGCGAAATGGGATAAATAAGCCTAAAATACGATATGGGTGTCGTTATTGAGGTTTTTTGGGACGTTGATTGCGAAAATGGCATTTATTTTTAAATCCAAGACGGTGGACATGACATAAGGGAAGGGATGAGATGGAAGGGGAGAAGACGAGACGAAAAGGGACGGGAAAGGAACGGGACTGGACGGGAAGGGACGGGACGAGACTGGGTGGAACGGAACGGGATGGAACAGGAAGGGATGGGATGGGATGGAAGAGGAGAGAACGGGACGGGACGGTACGGAGACGGGGATGGAGAAAGGGACGGGGACGGGGATAGGATGGGACAGGATGAGATGGGATGACAGAAAATAATTAGTCATTATTTAATACACAAATAACAAACCTCACGCGAACGAAGTCGCGGGTAACAGCTAGTAGAAAGATAAAGGCATAACTACAGTGCAATTAACGTGATATTTATTTCCAATACATGCAGAAAAATAATATAAAAGGGCAGTTCCTTGTACCAAAATAAAATATTGAATCTATATCTAAAAACAAGGTACGTAAGTAATTGAGGCAAACCCAATACCAAACCCACGACGTGTACACGTAGCATTGACAGCATAATGTAAGCTTACCGCACAAATAAATAAAAGGCGCCAGGTACGTAGGATATACACATATAAATCAGTAATACAATAAACGGTAAATCCGGCATAAACAGGAAAATTTTAATATCGTAAGCTCATAAACTTAATTCACGAGAAATCGATGTCAAAGTCAAAAAGAACCCAAAATCGCAACTATCTTGTTGTAATGCAACATGCTGCGTGGATGCTTAATTAATTCAATAATAATATCCAGATATCTAATGGGTATCATGTGATAACTGGTGGTGGTTGTACTAGGCAACCAGTGAGTTGTTTACTTCAAGTGAAAAAGTATCTTGAAAATAATAATCTACGTTTAGGGCTATATTTCCTTTAATTGTGAAAGTAATATTTGTATATTTCATACGTGATAGCAAGATAGCCTTCTTCACGATCAAATTTGACCAAAGGTCACAACTATTATTCAGATTAGAACTTCAAGATTGTTTAGCCATTTGAAGTGGCAAAGTTTTGCTTCAACCAGTAAAAGGTGAAAGTGTTTGTGGCATGCTGTGCTACGATAGAGTCAAATATTCAGGGGCAGAGAGCTTCAACGAGCTATTGTGGTCGTGAACAACCCAAAGGAGGTGTTTACAGGCTGTTATTCGATTAGGAGCTGATAGAAAATACACTCAGGTACAAGCCATACTTCCAGAAGGTTAGTGCGTATTTCTTTTATTTCATAAAGAAATAAATAAGAAGTTTGGTACGGCAAAAATTATTGGAAAAGATTGTAATTTATTTTTCAAGCGTAATTTAGAATATTGAGTTTTCTAAATTTACATTGATTCGGGTACTCGATGTTTTCGGACTTTATAATTAGAAATTAATATCTTTTTTATAATTAATTTTAACATCAAGTTGGAAACAGTATAAAGTTTGATTAAATAATTTGACAACATTTAGTTGATTGATTGTAATGTCAAACCAATCTCTACTCCACCAACTAACTGAAAAAGAAAAATAAGATGGCATGCACACAACAACAAGTATAATAATCATAACGGTCATTAAAATTGTTTTTGTTAAGTGTTTTGCATATTTTTAGGAAAATAATTCAAGGTCCAGATGTACTGTAGTTCTCTCTGACTTGGTAGTTCATTTGCATCAATAGGTATATCTCAAATTACGGCAAACTTCAATTTGTTCATGGCATGCTGCAATTGAGTTTTTTTTGGATAGAAACTTCTATGTAAAAACCATAATCATTATCCAGAAACTCAAATCTCAACAAAAAAACCCCATAAAATCTAGAATTAGAACATCTATGAGATCCATATACTGGAAATTCACATCTAGAAAGCCTTGAAACAATAAGAGGCGATTAGCATACAGACACAGAACGTTTTCGAGGAAAACTTACTTCAGGTGTAAAACGGCTTAGCGATCGATCTCTAGTTCCAAGAAGAGTAACAAGAAACCATCTAAAATAGGATAAAAAAAATGCTGAAGGACAAATTGCCAACACGTGCTTCACAACAGGCTCATTAGAACAATATTATTCCGGCATTGATCCACCGGATGGTTTACAAATCCCTCAAAAAGACGAGCGGCGAGGTCTCTGAAAACTTCAATGGTAGTAGAAAAGGTTGTTTTTTCAAGCTCTCAAAAGAAAGATAAGTCAAAAGTGGGAGCCGATAAGCGATTTCGCCACCACAGTGGGACGAAATAACCCTAGAAAGCCAGACCGCAGAAGAACGCACCTAAATCCAGCAAAGAATAGAAAAATAAAAAATGTTGAAAAAAAATTAAAGACATTCCAAGAAAGTATGCGGAACTAGTCGACAAAATGAAAATAAAAAACATATGGCATAGTGGAACGAACAAATCAAAACAGAAGTTAAAAAGAAAAAAAAACTGGAGATTAGGACGCTTTGATGTCAATTTGACGATTTGTCCTTTAACAGGGTACTTAATCACATAGTTAAATTAATTAATGTCATGCTGGTATGAATTTTATCATTATTAATGAAAACAGCCATATCCAGGCTCTAGAAAGGGCAGTTAAACTTGTTACAGATGACTGTCGCGTCACGGTTACATAATAGCCAAGCTTGAGGCCAGGAAAAATTTTTTATTATTTATTTATTTATTTTTTATTTCAATAATAAACGGACATAGTCCTTTACAGAAAAAAGAATATACAAAATACAGAATACAAAATTACTGCTGATTGAAAAAGTGGAAAAAGTGAACATTGCTTTCTTACTCAAATACAAAAGTGACGTTTCTGGCTAAATTATAAAAATGACTAAATCTGGGATCCAGAACATCGCAAGAGAGATCATTGCACAACTTACAGATGCGACTTAAAGGGCTGTTTAATGTGTACGATGATATTTGCCCAGTTTCGAAAATAAGGCTGAGTATTATAACGCGAAACAGGATAGGTTAAGTTTTTATGAAAGGGGAAGAGGGTGGGTGCGTGGAACTCAATGTGGGGCCACCTCGCCGTGGTGACTTTTGGGTTAATTTTGAACCGTAGGTTACTTTTTTTAATTACAAACGCAATTTTCATCTTCGTGTCCCAAATTAAGCGCACTTTAATAAGAAGTTGGTATGTCTTGTAGCAAGCAAAGATTTTTGAGGCTAAAGGGACGCGGTTAAAATTCAAACTATGCCGTCCAGTTTTTTTTCTGTGTTGTATAGAGCACCTAGCTTCAGTTAGAAACTCGTCCGAGCGCGTTTTATTATTAAAAAAAAAAAAACCCCGTTTAGGGGTACAAAGCACGGCCAAATATTATTTAATACAACCAAGTTTTTTTGTATAATTTTCTACACAGGTAAGACTTTTTTCACTACTCCTCCAAAGAAACGTAAAAAAAAAATTGCTCCACACTATTGAATAGCCCAAGGAAGAGGGTTGGGTATAGAGCTAAAAATTCTACTGCATAAAACAATAATTGTTGCGAAAGCAACACACTACTGGCAAGAGCTGATAAATTGTAGACAACCCACACTTCGTACTATATTGCAACCTGGTAAAATATACGAGATCGCAGAGAAAAATTCATCGTGGGAACCGGAAGTGGCCCGTGACCTTAACCCCGGCTAGGCCCATGGCCTTCGGCTAGACCTAGCCAAGTTTCAAACCAGAGGCCAATGACCTCGCCAAGTGACACTTAGCCAAGTTCCAAACCAATCCAAGTGTCCCAGAACCCGTCTAATTACACTACTCCCGCACAGTCCCGTCCCTTCCCTTATGTCATGTTTACCGTCTTGGACTTAAAAATAAATGCCATTTTCGCAATCAACGTCCCAAAAAACCTCAATAACGACACCCATATCGTATTTTAGGCTTATTTACCCCATTTCACCGCCTAAGGGGTTGATTTTCGGAAAATCACGAAATACGTGTTTGCTTATTTGTCTTTAGGAGTGCTCCTACGATGTTTCAAGTCGAAATGTCTATTTAATATTATTTCTACATACCTATTTAATATTACTTCTCCATACAAAATTGGAACCCCCATTTTACCCCTTTACGGGTCGAATTTCGAAATATCCTTCCTTATTCCTTGTATACCGCATAAAGGGAACCTCTGTGCAAAATTTCAGCTTTCTAGGTCCAAGGGTTTGGGCAGCGCGTTGATGAGTCAGTGAGTGAGTGAGTCAGGACTTTTCTTTATATACAGGGTATTCCCTGAGGTAACGGACAAACTTACACAATGTGTTCTAGAGGTGATTCTGAACAAAAAGATTCAGATACACTTTAGGTCAATTCCTTTCCGTTCTTGAGATATCAACAAAAGAATAAAATTTCATCAATTGATGTTAATTTAAGTATTTAATTAAGAAATAGTTTAACAAAATAAAAAAAAAACTACTATAATAATTGCTCGAATTGTTTGATTTACTTTCTAAACATGCTGCTAGTTTTTGAGCCATATTTTGTTGCCAGTTAATATCTGCAAGTTCGTAGAGAATCATTATTTTTGCAATCAAATCTTCTCGAGTATTTGGCTTACCGTTATTGTAAACATGAAATTTAACGCAATCCCAAAAGGAAAAGTCTAATGGCGAAAGGTCATCAGAACGTCCAGGCCATAGTACAGGGCCTCCGCTTCCTATCCACCGTCCAGGATGGTTGGCATGGTTGTTAATTAATGATTACATTGACAGTTCTTACTTATCGACAAATGTCATTTTATCTAGCTTACTTATCTCTATACGTCAATTTACATTAATTGATCCACATTTTTTCTTTTGTCGGTATCTCAAGAACGGAAAGGAATTGACCTAAAGTGTATATAAATCTTTTTGTTCAGAATCACCTCTAGAACACATTGTATAAGTTTGTCGGTAACCTCAGGGAACACCCTGTATATTAAGATTTTTACAAGTCAAGTATGCCAAAATAGTATTTAACGGTATTAGGCCGATATTGAGCATATAACAGACAGGAAAATGTTTGTGGCCAAGGTCGATCAAGCTCTTCTAAAAAAAGTGGCCAATTTTAAGGTATGTGAAATATAAATAAAACCTTTAAAAAATTATGAATTTAACTACCTAACCTAAATATCAAATGTCATTCATGTCATCACAAGTGAAATTTCTAGGTGTCAAAATGATTACAGATTCCTATAATTTATTGTTATAATTGAAATATAAAGCTAACCAAATTTATAAGTAGCTAAATACATGGCTACCGGGATCACAGATATTTATAGCCACCCGGTACAATAACATACAGGTATTATGAAAAGTGTTAGGAGATTTTATCGTACAAACCGGCACAGAAGAGGAAAACAAAGGAATCTCGGGGAAACACACGCTACATGAGACTACAACAGAAATTGAGCAAGAGTTACTGCCGTTATTACAGAAAAGAGAAAATAAAAAAAGGGCTAAGGAAGCACAGTCAAAACAGACTATATGAGGAATGAAAAACTATAAAATGATCCTAACGGCGACAGAAAACACGACAGGAACCAAAAAAAAAAAAGAGCACTGCAGAGAAGCAATACAAAAGAAGAACGATGTAAGAAAAAAGTACAACAACAAACAACAAGAAGCAAACAAGCTGTGGAAGAATAAAAAACGAAACCTGATTATAGAGCAAATAGTAGAACTAGAACCACAAATAAAAATTATTGAAAATTCTATAAAGATGCAAAAAAATATAACAAGCTCATTGAAACCATCAACAATCTCGTGTATAAATAAAAGAGGAGAAGTACCAATTGACAAATGAGACATATTGAATAGGTGGAGATATTATGGACCAATTCGTGCCACCGGTATATATACATTTTATATCCTTTTCTCATACACTGCTAGTAATAAGTAAAGTTCGGATTATATGCACGAAAAAAACGAAATATATGCGCATATATATGCAGCAGCTTTTGAGAAAATATGCACTCAGCTCGACCATATATGCAGTACAATGTGCAAAGGTTTGACAGACATTTTTTAAGAAAAAGTTGAAATAATTAAGGCCTTCTAATATTTTTATTCACACAAAATTTTCTTAATCCTAATTAACAGTTATTATCAATTAAATAAAAATATACACTATTTAATTGAATCTATATCTAAACTGAAACACTATTAGCCAATTTACTAACTCTACTGTTTTTTTTATTACTTTACAGCATATTTCTGTAACAATTTATAATCAAATGCTGTTCAAAATATTCTAACAGAAATTTTTGTCTTCTGTTTGAAAACATATGTTTATAAATCAAAAAACTTCTTTCAACATCTACAGAAGTAATTGGAACATTTTTCATTTTTACAATTATTGCTATATCAAAATCGAAATTAGTATCCTCAACTATTTCCCCTTTTAAGATTTTGTTGATAATCTTTAATTTTAAAAATCGCATTTGGGGAAGGAGATGGGCGAGATAAGTACGACCGTAGCAAATAATTTTGTGGGTGGTCGGTATGTATTTCCAGAAATAATAATTTAAAAAAAATACCAAAACTTTAATACGACTAAATATGCAATAATATGCAACTTTTGATGAAATATGCATGAGCATGCTCAAATATGCAATATATACAATCACTAATTAGTGTTAATTAAATCTAATCAATGCAATTCGCCAACATAATTAACTACATTTATATATATGCAAAAAATAAAATATATGCGCTTTGCATATAATCCGAACTTTAGTAATAAGCCTAACCGTATTCTTTATGTCTCAGTATGTATTAAGTTAGCACGCACTATAAGTGTATTGCGAGTGCGTGAGTGAATATGCAAGACAGCCAATTCCAGGTAGCGGAGTTAAAAATGGAACAAAACCAGCAGGTGCATGAATGTCCGCGAAAACGGGTAAAAACGACTCGTGCATGTGGTACGACGCATGCTAATAAAGGCATCAAATTGCACAGAATAGTGAGGTGTTGGCCTGCAGTAATCGCCACCGCCACAGAGAGGATTCTGAGTGGGAGCCCAGACTACGAAGGCATCAAACCACTTGGGCAGCACTACCAAAGGTCTGCAGCATCTTCCATAGAAGGAAGCCGTTGTCGTAACGCCACAGAGGCCTCGCTCTTGTCCAGGCTCAGGGGCACTTGGGAGCAAGCGAATGCAAGGTTAGTTGCTAGTTAAAACTGCAATACGAAATAAGGAAGTGACTGCAACATTTTTGGCAATTGTTTCAATGAATGATTGCGTATCGAAGATAACGGGGGTTTACCAGCAGCCAACACGAAGTTACTGCGTCATTTGCAGACACAGTGTGCCGCTTGATTTGAAGGTGACAAAGCAGTGTTCATAGTATAGCGCTTCCAGCAACAAGCGCATTTAAAGAATGGACAGCTTCACCTTTACAGTATTTGTGAGCGGAATTTAAAATTGGCGTTTGACTTTGCATCGACAGTTGAACATTAGCGCACTATTTCAGATGCTTTCATGCATGTGACGTACAGTCTTTTTACATGAATACGATGTATTTTAATGTAATAACGCAAGTAGAAACAGGTTTCGCTCGTAGACAGCTTCACTGTCGTTTATTCTTGGTATTTTATGGACACGTATTTCCTTGTATTTGTGTTTTTCTTACAGATTATATATCTTTTTAAGTAAACTGTTGGGTTTTTATTGCTAGTAGTGTTTGCATGCACAGTTTCAGCCTTCAAGGTGGCAACGAGCAACCCCAGAACAATATTAGCTTTCCCTTAGCCGCACTGACGATCTTAATCGAGTTTGATGTCCCTACGACTGTTTAAGCTAGCAAACCTAGGGCAATATAAATTAATAGTACGTAAAGTATAGGACTGAATAGAAGTACTGTTACAGATATAATATTTTGAAGACCTTACAGATGTAGACAAAATTTAAGAAGTAGGTGAAAACCAGTACCAGACAGTAGATAAAGAATATTAGAACCAACCTACCAAGAGGTTGTTCAGGTTATAACACAGTTTAAGAATAACAAAGCTCCAAGTATAGACACAATCAGAGCAGAAATGCTAAAACATGAAATGGGAGTGATCCATCGATACTGAAGAAAGAAGATAGAAAAATATGTAGCAACTACAAAGGCGTAACGCTGTTGAATGTCTCTTTTAACGTACTATCAAGGATACTGTACAATAAAATACAGACTTTGCCAAATAGTCATTGGGTGACTATCAATGTGGGTTCAGACCAAATCCATATAATGAGACAACTGTCAACTAGCAAAATGCTATGAGCACAATATAGACGTATACAACCTATTTGTGGACCTCAAATAGGCTTTTGACAGAATACATAGGAACACACTAATGCTCAGATTACGACTGGCCAGAATGATTCTAAATGAATTGTGAGCAGTAATTGCAAATAAAATAATATTGTTATATCATGTCGTAAAAAGACCACGTTCTGATCAACTTATACCAAGTTAAAAAAGTGTGACTAACGGCTAATACATACACAAAAACCAAGTATATGAGAAACACCAGAAGTCCTACAGACAGGGAAGGGCTAGAAATAGAAGAACAAAGATTTGAAAAGGTTACTAGCTTCGTTTATCTGGGTTCCAAATTACATAATAAGAATGATATGAGTGAAGAGGTGAAGACCACATGCATAGCCGGAGTCAAATGCACATACATATACAAGAAATTGCTGGCATCGCAACTTATACGCAAAACAACCAAACTAAGGCTATATAAGACAAGACCTTGCCACGACAGGTGCATGTGAAACATGGATCCTCACTAAATCAGATGAAAATCGTCTTAAGAATCTTCAAAAGAAGAATCCTCCGCAAGATATTTGGTCTTGTGCAGAAGCAGATGGATCATGGAGATCCAGAAAGAATCATGAACTAAATACATTAATCGATGGAGAAGCTATAGTGAAGTTTGCGAAATCTGGCTGGGTCATATACGAAGAAGAATGAAGTTAGAAAGACCAATGGGAAGGATAACTGGTGAACCACCACAGCTATCGGTGGGAAGAAATGGCAGACCATTGTAGAGCAGGCCAAAACCCACCCTGCGTTGTAGTATCAACTAGGGATGTCGTACCCGGTCTAAAATCAAACCCGGGTACCCGAAAGCAGTACCCGGGTACCCTCGGGTACCCGAAGAATTTACATTTTGCATTATTATTTTCTGGCGAATGAAAATATTTTCATACAGGCGATTTTTTATGACATTGTTTTCGTATTTGTTTGTACTTTTGTAGTTTCATACAATGTTCAAACTCTATGCTCTAAGCATTTTAATGCCGCGAGTTTTCAAGTGAACTAATTTGAAATAGTACCTACTCGCCAATTCAAACTGCAAGTCGTCTGTCCTAAATATTTTCAGACTTCCAAGTGTTATCAAATTCAAGTACGTGACTTTTTATGTGAAATTGGTAGCAGCATCAACATCACACAGATGATGTTTATGTTAGTTCAACCAATACTGATGCGATTTAATGGTGCTATTGACGGGTTGAATATTTCTGTGAAGTGGATTTATTGCCTTACATGAAACAATAATCAACATTCTGTGGTATGGGATGGGTTGATTCTGATTACTGCATTGTTGTGTTTTTCTAGAACTTATTCCTATTCTTTTTAAGTTTTTATTATCTTCTCCGAAAAAGGCTGAGTTTTTGTGCATTACATAATTTACTAGTCGGGTACCCGGGTCCTGAAAATATACCCGGGTTGACTATTACCCGGGTCGACCCGGGTACCCGCCGACATCCCTAGTATCAACCGAAGAAGAAGAAGTCAGTTGAAGATAACATTGATGCTGTTTCAGAAAATAAAAATGACAGTAACTATCAGCAGTGTAACGGGCTAGTTCGTGTCACCCTTGTATTTAATAATCAACCTGCTAGATTCGAGCCAAACTGTATTTCTTACATTGTAATAATTAGTTTAAAATGTATTATGCATTTAAAACAGGCAACGGGTGTTTCGCGCGAGCCTGCTGATCGCAGTCGTTGCGGCTACTAATAGAATAAAAGCACATCGTGCGCGAACGGCGAGTCAGTCGCTTGCTAAAAGGTCCAAATAAAAGGGACGCCCCACAAAGTATTAAAAAAGTGCGATTGAAAGTTTCTGTGTGAGCCTGCGTTAAGAACAGTCGACGCCTCGTTATTCTTGAGGCGAAATACAGTCTTGAGAGCCTACAACTACCTTGGAATCAACACCAAGGTACCGATAATTCATCGTCAAAGGCTGCTAATCAAAGAAGCAGTCAATCTGGTTAATGTACGAGATCATTTGGAGCAACTATACGGCAAGTTTAGTTATTATAAATAAAACCCACTCTTGAATGCCCGGTTCAGGAAACTGGGAAGATCAGAAGCGTACCTGCTGAATCACCGCGTCAGCACAAATTGCTTGCATCATCCTGTTGACACATCGCGTCAGCTGATTTCAAGTGACCGAAGGCAGGGCCGTATTAAGTGAATTTGTGCGCGAGAGACGCCTTGTTCGTACAATTTGTTTTTGACTTAGCATTGCTCATTGACAATCACACTCCTATTTAAGGTGTATCTAAGCATGTAGATTCAGCATTAAGCTCTTATATTACCATTGTGTACTCTTTTTATGAATTTTCATGTAAACTGTTTCGTTTTTATTTCTGGCAGGATTTGCATGTATGCTGACAGTATTATAGGTGATAACGGGCAGGCTGGAACTATCTATATTGAGATTTCCCTTAGCTGCACTGAGGTAAAAATGGGTCTTGTGCTTCTACGACTAGGTTAACTAGCAAACAAAGGGCTATCTAAATTCACAGTAGCGTATAAGACACGGAAAAAACGCCGTATTACAGTTTATGGTGCCCAACGCAAGGGCTAAATAACAGTACCACTACAGCAGTCAGAAACAAACGCCTCAGAAAATTCTTCTTCTTCAAGTGATGATAATTCAAAATTCCAAAATATAGAAAAAAAAGTTTAATTCAGAAAAAGAGTAATAATGATAGATTGTCAGTCAGTGGACGAAAATAACACAAAAAAATAATCAATCAGAATTAAATATCGGCTTAGATCGCGTCGTCTTTGTAGATGAACACCCAACATTTGTTGGCTTAATGTGCCTAACACCTTGTGAACTCAAACAAGGGTTTGTGTGCTCTTACAAGCCACCCATAATTTGGTCCGTGTTATTAGAGTACCTTGTGAACAAGGATACTTAGACATATTTGACCTTTTTACTGTTTGTGCATCCATGTGTCTATATGGGTGCACAAACAGTAAAAAGGCCAAATATGTCTTAAGTATCCTTCAGGGTGTATACTAACCCACAATTTGAAAATTCCCTGACTTTTCCAGGTTTTTTCAATCAAAATTCCAGAAGATTTTTATATATTACATATTAGATGCATGTCTAACGTAGTGTTAGGAATCCTAGCTGTAACATAATAAACTCTATACACTATATTGAGAATGGACGTTAGTAATTAACATTATTGAATCTTAGCTTAGTGTCTAACTCAAATGTAATTATGTATAAGGACGAAGTTAGCATAATACTTGCCCTGGGAACGTGCCGAACAGGGTCACAGGTTCTTCCAGAAAAAGGGCCAGACATGAATCGTAAATATTATTGCTTTTACGTGCCACTTGCGTGGGACCGATAAAATTCTTAGGTTTCCATGGTCTAAATAGCCTTTACAAGTTTACCTGTAAAAGCGGGTATTTTGGTGAAGTCAGATCTTAACAGACCTCGGTAACGGATAGATCGCTTCCGAATAATTTGTAAATAATCATATTTTAAGCTACTAAAGTCTTTAGTTTCTTAGTAGAGCCTTTAATAAGTGTAACCGCGTAATCAGGATTGAGCTGAAAACCCCAAAGTTAGACGTATCGCTACAGTAGGTACACCAGATTTTGCGCAATTTCAACGTACTTACCACGTTTACATGATGCTTTGGAAGCAAGACAAACCAAGATAATCCCGTTACACGGTGGCTCTCGAATAGAAGAAACTTTTGATAAAATAGTTTATCATTTTAATTAATTTTCCCTGACTATGCGTAAGTATTAAATTATGGGTGGCTTGTAAGAGTAACCGCAAAAGCCTCAAACATTATAGAAAAAAATTAAACTGCCAATTTCAAGGAAATTTGCAGATAAAGAAAAAGACATTTAGTTGATGACGACTGGAAATTTAATAACAATAAAGTAAATAGGCACACAGGAAAAGAATATAAAGGTAGGAAGAAAGAAGGGCAACCACAACGTTACGAAGAAATCAAAGGCTTTAAAAGCATGATGCAAGTGTGATAGAACATGATACCAAATGCAATGAAGTCACAGAATACCTATGCTAGCTGTTATCAATTGCATCTTTTTCTAATATGTTTGACAATTTCAATCTCGCTTTGTGTTCTCCCAAAACAGATGAATGCAACGTGTGTGGCGTCTAAGACGCAGAATAATGAAGAGGCTGTTTACCGAACACATCTGGATAAAAAGCAGGAAGCACGGGACGAAAAAGATTTCGATAAACAGGCCGCTGAAAATACAGTTTTCACACTCGACCTTCAGTCACTGCTTTTGTGCCCAAAATCTAACGTGTCCAGTCTTTATTACAAAGCAAAGCTCACCATCCACAACTTCAGCCTCTTTAATTTAGAAACTAAAGGTGGATATTATTACCTATGGCATGAAGGTAATGAGGGATTGTGCGCTAACACAATTTTTTTTTAAATTTTGATAAAATGCAATTTGCAAGCTCAATAAGACAAGGGAGAATGACAGGAGATCCAACGGTTACAGATTTAAGAGCTTCTCACCATTAAAATCAATTGCTTTCTCCAATTAATCAAGTTGTAAACAAAAAACGTGTGACTCATACAACATAACTTATAGTATTTAACCCCTTCAGTACCATGACTCAACGGTTGCATCATGTCGTATGTTTATATAAAACCATGGTGTATTATGCCTTGTACAGTTTGAACTAACTTTAGAAATACGGTTTTGCGAAAGACAAGCGTGCCGTCGCTCAAATTTGATTTACAGCAGACGCAGTCTGGTAGCACAGCGGTTAAAGCCCACAAAACAGCTCCAAAAAGTTTAACAGAAAAGGAATCAACCATCTCTGATCTGTTCTACCAAATTAAAAAGCAATTTAAAATGTTTGTTAGCTCAGTAGTCTACAGAATTATAATTTGATTCTATTCCACATGAAACAAAAGCAAAATGTTAAGTTTTTCTTAGTACTTTTTTATTCATTTTAACTGAACTTTCAGAGATGTTTTGGATCTATTTACAAGGGCTCTTACAAGACACAATAAAGAAGCATATTAATTCTGAATTACAATTCTAAATAGGCACTCGTGAGAATGTTATATAGGGTAAATGTGAAGCGTCCGAGACCAGCATGTACAAACGACCGCTGCTTCACAGAGCCTTAACAACCACAGCTCCCTTGGGGTAAAAGTTTAATGACTCCTTTTGTTCAGGCTCGTCTAAGACTACGTGTTATTTCACCCAGAAATTGTAGTTCTCCACACTGAAGCAACTTTCCTGTTTTGTAGAATTATTATAATCTAAATATCATAGTAACTACGGAGTAATACTAAAAAATGCTTTGTTTGAAAGCACTTGAAATATGGAGTGATTGTTAGCTCAAATCATTATCTACGCTTATCTTGATTACTAATCCTTAAAACAGTTTTTCTTTTGTTACAACTCAACATTCCATTTGCTTACACATAAAGAGATTAATAATTTTATCTATGCTAAGAATTACATGGGAACCCTATGAAACTAGATTTTGTTCCTTGATTACTCTTTGAAATACTGCAGATACTGACGAAATATCTCCAACATTTTGATAAGGCTACTCGCGCTCAAGTGAAGATCAAAGCCCAATCATAAGCTTTGAAGATTTCAAAATAAAAATAAAACGAGACTGATATCTACTCTAGAAGCTGATGTTTGCACTAATAATCATCAATTCCAATCACAACATTGATTCATCACAAAAATTTTACAAGGCAAATTGGTTTTTGAATTCAAACAGCTGATTGTGACGTACAGTAGATCTTTGATTTTGCGGACTAAACGCGATTAAAAGTAATATTATTCTTTATCTCTACATTTGATTTAATTTAACGCTTGAACTACTGTATCTACCACATGATGCAGCTGATGCGCATGGGATTCATGACTATTAATAAAATCAATGACAATTTACTAAATTTTGTAAATGGTGCACTAAAATGTGTTTTAAGAAACTAAATCCAAACAAGTCAGCAGCCCTTCCCGTAGGTGGCACAAATACCAATAAATAATCTTTAAACAGCTGATTATACATATTTGTTAGCACAAAATGTCACTGTTATACTACATAATAAATTTTTTCAAAATCATGCCAATGACGAAAATTTAAGACTTTTTTAAAGTGATACATGCAAACTCTTACCTTTCTTTTCTACATGTATTAGATATGCGATAAGCTATTTCACTGTATTTTAGCAGTCGATACCTGCATTAATAACCACCAATTCCCATTTTACCATAAAGCCGATTCACCATAAAAATAACTCAACAAGAGCCAAAAACACAACAACAGTTGGCTTTGGACTTCGCAACAGCTGCTACTAAACCATTCTAAAACAAAACACCGTCAGGGTGACACAAAGCCACCTAGTTCCCACCATTAACATGCACTCCGCTTTCGCTTCGGCCCTAATTAATCGACAACCCTGGATTTACACTGGAAGTTGTGGTGAGCATTCGCTTCGCACTTACCGCAGATCTTGAGCGGCGCCTCCAGCTCCAGCAGGATGGGTTGGGAGAGGAAGATTTCCCGCGACTTCAGGCACAAGCCGCGGATCTCGTTTTCGGTGAGCTGCACATTCTTGCCGGGCCGGGCTCCGCGAACTAAAACACATCTCGTTACACCTTTGGTCGTTACATGGCAGCCAGCAATTTATGTAATTAGGTTATTACATAGGATTCCAGGGGAATCGCAGCTGCGGCCGTTCTGGGGGCGGATTCGGGAAGATGGGGCAAGGAGCCACTGAGTGGCCGTTGGAAGAGTTTGAGAGCAGGTTGGGGCGATTTAAAGGCGTATCCGACTGACGCCATTGATATGACAACACAGGGTTGACCTTCAATTGCGGGTCATATTTACCTTCCAAAAGACGGGCTATAATACTGTCAATGTTCAGCTTGTCAGCTTCGGCCATTTGAGGGATTGGTTACGGACACTTTTAAGCACTTAACGGCTCTTAAAGCTACGGGATGGCTCGGATTTTAGTGGAAATTTGCCGAGCCTATACACATAAACACTATTTTTACTTGGGAGACCGCGGCGCTCTTCTTCTTTTAGGGATTCCGACTCCTGCCAACATAAACAACGTAAAAAAACTGTCTGTTGAAAAACTATTTAGAAAGTTATTGATCCCGTGTTTCCTCCTGTTTTGCTTGCCGTACTCCAATAAAACAGTCTACTTAAAATTTGCAATGCTAAAATGCACAAACACGTCTTCACTTTTAAAAAATTGAGCAAAAATCTGATTAATTAGTGATTTTTTCAGTTACATGTGGTACCCTCTGTTAAAGCCATGTTCACATCAGCTGTTCTGCGCACAAACTTAGCAATTTATATTGCAAATTACACTTTAATATAGTTATTATATAACTCGTAACATTTAAAAAACAGGTTGTAGTTGGTGCAATAACAATAATAACTCTGTTTTGGCACAAAGTCGTAAACATTAAGGGACATAACCTTGAATGCGCCTTTAAGACGTCAAAAAGCGCTGTCAAACTGACATGCCAACTTGAAGGTCCGGTATACAGAGATGTAAATAGTTGTGTTTTCAAAATAATTTATTCTAAAATGCCCTAAATTAGCGGGAAAATGGTAGAGCTAAGCGAGGACTTAAAGAATATACAGCTTTCCGACCCAATTTTCAAAGATATCAAGTTCTTCGTTAGTGGTGAAGTGCATGATAAGGTAAGCAGCAGCAACTTAGCAAAAGTAATATTATCCCGATCCTGCCTAGGTCTACGACTTGTTAAAAAGTGGAGGCGCGGAGCGCATGAACTACTTCTCCGATTATGTGACCCACCTGATCTGCGGAATCGATGCTGAAGAAACAGACGTCTCGGATGCAAACGATCTCTATGAAATCCCCGCCATCTCGCCCAAATGGATCTTAATGTGCGCCAAACTAAAGAGGCTCGTCAGCACTAGGCCTTACTTTTATGACAATAAAAAACTCTTCTCCAACCTGGTGTTTTGCTTTTCGAAAATCACCACGGACCGAAATGCTCTGTGGAGTATCATTACGTACCATGGCGGAATCGTGCAACTGAATCTGAGCAGATCCTGCACGCATCTGGTGGCAACAGGCACCACCTCGGCGAAATATATAAAAGCATTTAGCTTGGGAACGGCACAAATCGAAATTGTAACTCCAGACTGGATCGTGGAGTCTGTCAAAAATAGAGCACTGGTGCAGGCCGATCTGTTCCACCCAAAATTAGTTATTTTACCGAAAGTTATCAAGCATGAGAGCACGACTGCCATTACCGGATTCGAACCAGAGCCTTCCGAGCTGGAGGAGAAGGCTCCAGAAAATATTGCTCCTGACTCGACACAGGCGTTGTTAGATAAACTTAAACAGAGGATGCCGTGGAATCAGCCACCGACTGCTACTAAAGGTAAATTCGCAATTTTTTTTTATGTACCTATACTCGATAGCAGTTTTTGAAATTTTTATAACGGTATCAAATATGAGATTATTAAATCACAAATATAAAACTTAATTTAAATTAAAAAGGAAGTGAAACGAAAAAACCGACCACTAGATAGTAGTTTATTAATATCTATTATATACAATTAATTTAATACGAGTAATCTAAATTAAAAAATAGTTAAACAAAACACTGCAACCATATAAAAATGGAATAGAGTATACTTATAATAAATAATTGCAGATATCGTGCCTCCAAACGTTGTAGCCCCAAGTTTCACTGCCACTCGCTTGCCAATACCTTCAACTATTCAGCAAAACCTCCAGCAGGCCCAACAGCAGCGCGTGTTTACACAGCAGCTGGTTCAACAGTCATTTGCCAATTCTGTTCAAGTCCAGGCGCAACCCAATATAGTTTCAGCGAACGCCATTGCCAGAAGTGTGGTACACCACACGGCTCAGGGGACGCTGATAGGTCAGCCCCAGCCACAGCTGAGCCAATTCAACCAACCAAACCAGGTTCATTTGGCGCAGAACCGTTTGCAGCAACAGCAGCAGCAGCAGCAACAACAGCAGCAACAACAAAGGGCAAATTTGCTATCGCAAATCAGCCAGGCAAACAAAGCAGCAGCAGCTCACTTGGCACAGGCCCAGTTCAGCAGCCAACAGATTGTGCAGAGGACGCAGATGGGCCAGATTGCTCAAGTGACCTCCTCGATGGCTCAGCCTGGTCAGATTACGGCGGGACAAGTTGGACAGATTGCAGGCCAGATTGCACAAGTCAGTCAAATTGGGCAGATCGGCCAAGGACAAGTGGGGCAAATAGGACAGATTGGACAAATTCCTGCAGGACAAATTGGGGCTCCTGCCGCTCATCTCGGGCAAATCGCCCAGCCAACCCCTCAGATTACACAAATTGTTGGGCAGAATCCGTCTATAATCCAGAGGACTCAGATGGCACAGCTTGGGAAGACGCCTGTTAGTATACAACAGCTGCAGCAGCAGTTGGCTAGTCGACAACAACAACTTGGGCAGTCACTGGCTCAGCAGCAACAGCAGCAGCAGCAGGTACTGTGTCAGATTTGATCATTGTACTATTTTATGAGTTTGCAATTGCGACATGTTACAATTATGTATTTTTTGTTTTGTTTTAAATTTTTTTTAAGGATTTTTCTTGCTAGTATTTTGTTTTTAATAATGATATACACATTAAGGCAAAATATCCCTAGTGATCTCAATTTTCCATAAGGGAGACACGAGGAAAAAAAAATCTCTCGTAGATGCAGTAGTGAATGACGTGGATCTAAGGAAATCTTGCTGCAGTTAGACAGTCGTGTTCGCTGGTATTAGTCGTCCGCAGTGGCGTGTATTTATTGTGGAGCTTTATTTATTGTCTTGCGTAATTTCATATTAATTTCAATTATGAGCTTTCAAATTTTCCATTTTGCAATTTTTTCTTGAGAAGCGCTAAACAACGGGACAAGTAACACCAGGGTGGTCACCTTTTGAAAATAAAAATACAGAACATGCAGCAAGAGAAGCAAGGTAATCTCTGAATCTTCTTTGTGGCGTGAATCTATAATTCATATTCTTTTTTGGGTATTTTGCCACTCTGCAAATTAAAATGATTAAATAACGTATTAAATAACGAACGTTTCGAGGGACAATCTGTCCTCGTTATCGACGATTAACAATTAAAAAGGAACAAGAACTAATCAGGAATTTTAACGAATACGCAGCCCCAACCCTCGTTACGAGATGAGCTGTAACAAGGTGCTCCAGCTTTAGATGCTCAGTGAAGAAGGTCGTGGTCCTAACACTACCTGAAAGTGCTGTGCTTCGGCACAAAAGGCTAAATGATGTTAAATAAAAGACGCCACCACATTCGGAATAGATCGGGAAAGCAACATAAACAATGTTCTTAACGATAGGTAGGCCTACTTGAATGTGGAATTAGTGCTTCCTACTATCACCTTGGCACAACCTGTGGTAGCGACTACAAACAGCTGGATCAAACCTACCTTAAATGGCATCAACTTACACTTACACCACCTAGGTTCCTGTACAAAACATAGACACAACAAGGCACGCAAACACCAATGAAAAACGTATAAACAATTAACAATAAATTCTATTGATGAAATAACATATGAAACCAATGACAATAAACGTTACACTGATTAAATATTACGGCCGAAAAGATGCAAAAAGGTTAGTTGGGTTAACGACGCAATTTATACTCTACACGAATGACCGAACGGCAAAAAATGACACGTTTACAATTACAAACAATATTAACGGTAAGTTCTACCACAAAAACTACTTTACAGTATTAAAATTTACCGACAAACACTTCAATAATAGTACAACAACGGTTACGTGAGCTTAAAACGCAAAAACAACAGGTCACAACTGGCCCAAACTACACTTCGGCTAATCACTTCACTATAAATTGTACGGCTAACAATTTACCTTGATAGGAACTTAGAATGATGAACTGGTTACTGTATGGTCCTCCTCAGCTGCAAGTGGTATCTCAAACCAGTGCCAAACGAACGAAAACGACAGAAAACTGTTGTAAACCACAGAACGAATGCGAGCGGTAAGACATCCCCAAGACAAGGGTTGATTTGAACGGACCCCGGCAGCAAGCACATAGCGGTAAGGGGTCGGGTCTAAGTTGTACTTGGTAGGTTTAGTACACGGTTGAGTATTCCCAAGTGTAATCCACAATACGTGTTATCGGAGTTGCTTAGCTCCAATCGATACAGAAGACTCGGCTAAATGTTCACCTCTAACCACTAAGCACTAAGCTCGGATTGACGGCGACGAGGTAATTTCACAACAAGAATTTCGACATTACGCAAGCTTGGCTAAGCGAAGCCGACTCGCGGACAAAGCGCCACCTCCTTCACGTCTTGAGGGCCGCATGCTAAGTGATGCTTCTGCCGAAGATGCAGGCGCGAAATGACCAAGCGCAGACGCGGCATATCTACGTTCTTCGTTGCATTCGTTGCAAAACGCTTCAGAAAATTCTAGAACGACAAGAGCTGACTAAACACTTCTGCTTAAAGCTACGGAAAAGTTTAGAATGACGAAATATGACAACACTTCTCATGAAACTGAAAGGGAACCTTAAGTGTGTCAGAACAGCAATAAATACGGAGAAATCAATAAGCTGAAACCGTATTGCTCGCAACAGAGAAGAAAGGGTGAGTTTATAACTGAATTTCGACGAATATAAACGAACTGTTATGCGTTAGCATATGAACTGGGCGGAAATAAGGACATAAACGGAAGAGTAGGTAAGATACAGCAGCCTCAGAGGAAACAATTGGAAAGTTTGGAGAAAGGGTAAAGAACAGAAATGGCCAGAAGAGCATAGATGATAGTAGGAAACACATGGTTCGAACATAAACAAATACACAAGTACACCAGAATAGTTACAAGCAGAAACGAGTAATCAATTATAGATCTCATACTAATAGAAAAAACAGAAAAAGCAAAATGATTAGATGTTAGAGTGAAAAGAGGAAACGAGATAGGAAGCGACCATTACCTGCTAGAAGCGCTACTAAAACAAAACAAACGAAAAGAAAGTAAAGAACAGGATTAATACGGTGATGAACTACACAAATATAAAAACATATCGACCACAGGGGGAAGAATTTAGGATAAAGTACAAAGAAGAATGTGATAAGAAGCTACTACAGGGGAAATAAGGGGGCGGGGAAAAGATGTAGAGGAGATGAGGGAGTATTTCAAAGACAAAAAACACATAGCTGCAGAAATATGTGGAGTTAGTAGGAGTACAAATAAAAGATAACACCATGGTGGAACCAGAAAATAAAAGAAGAGGTCAAAAAGAAGAAAAAGCTGTGGAAGAAATCTTGAAACAGGAAAAAAACAAATGACTACAAAGTATACAAACTGCAAAGAGAGAAAGTAAAAGGCTTAATAAAGAAAGCAAAAAAGGAACATGGGAGAAATTTGGGGAGAAGATGGAACAAAATGCTATATCGGATGATAACAAGTTTAAGAAAAGAGAAGAAAAACCCCATAAAAACCATAATGAGCAAAGAAGGGAGAACATTAACAGAGAAGGGAGAAATAGCAAACAGATGGAGAGAATATTACATGGAATTACTAGGAATAGACAGAGAGAAGGAAGAGAATTACCAGACGCAGATGAAAAGGGAGAGAAATCAAGAAATGAACCAATCAGACTTTAGGCAGAACGAAGAAGAGATTAAATTGATAGAATTAGGGAAGGCCATAAACAAGCTGAAAATAAGAAAAGCGCCAGGTATAGACGGCATAAGACTAGAAATGATAAAATACCTAGGAGAAGAAGGAAAAAGGTACATAAAATTACACTAAAAGCGTGGAGTACACAAAAGATACCGAAAGATTGGAAACTAGCAATAATTATCCTCATCCACAAAAAAGGTGACAGGATGAATTGTAATAATTACAGGGGAATCTCCCTACTATGTGTAGCCTATAAAATCAAACTGTGGAACAATTATAAATTTAAGAACCCCTTATGAAATATGATTGTTGTTGCCTTCATAAAATGATTGAACAGAATATACTTAAATTTGGAACAATTTCGACACGAGTAGGTTTCCAAAGGCTAGAGATAGAAGGTAGAAAATATATATGGACGGACGAAGAGGGGGGCAGTTAAAAAGAGACTGATACCCCAGAAGCCAAGTTCTCAAAAAAATAAAAAAGAATCGAAAGGACTGAAATACGGCAATGAAACCAGGCGAGAAAACGGACAATGGCAATGGAAATAGCAGAGAAAGAGAAAAGGGAGAAAAAACAAAGAAGCAGGATAAGTACATGGAATGTGCGAGGATTGAGTGGCAAAGACGTGGAAATAGTAGAGGAAATGGAGAAAGCTAAGGTACAAATACTAGCGATAACAGAGACCAAAAAGAAGGGACAAGGAAGTGAGGTGCTAGAAAAGGGATTTCTGCTAAACTATAGTGGGGTAGAAGAAACAAAGAATGCACAAGCTGGAGTAGGAATAATAGTAATAAATGAAATGAAAAAAGAAATAAAAGATATAAAGTATATATCAGAACGAAAACGAAAATAAGGAGAATAAAGACAAATTCTGGAAAATAATACAAGCAGTAACAGAAGAGACAAACTGGCAAATAATTATACTAGGTGATCTAAACGCAAGGGTAGGGAATAAAGTAGATCCCTCTACTATTATTATTATTAGAACAAGTAATGGGCCAATTCGGAGAAAGCCATATAAACAATAATGGAAGAAGACTGATAGACTTCTGCCTTCTAAATAACATGGTAATCACAAACCAAAGTTTAAACACAATGATATCCATAAATACACGAGAGTAATGGAAAGGAGAGAAGAAAAATCACTAATAGATTATGTAATAACCGAACAAGCAAACTTAAAAAAAAATAAAAGACACAAGAGCTAGAAGAGGACCGGAAATAGGGAACGACTACTATATGGTGACAACAGATATTCAAGGAGACAACGAGAAAGTAAGAAAAATAAAAAGGGAGAACACAGTTAGAAAAGAGATAATAAAAACGTACAAGCTAAAGGAAGAAGAAGTAAAAAAAAGTATCAGGAAGAAGTAAGGGAAGAATGTATAAGACAAAGGAACAAGGAAACAAATGACATTGACACGGAGCGGGAAAGGTTTAAAAGAATAATAAAAACAGCAGCAAAGAACGCTTGCGGGACCACAATTATCAAGGGGCAACAGAAAAAACAGACGAAATGGTGGAGCCAAAAGGTGAAAAATGAAGTGTGCAACAAGAAGGAGCTATGGAGAAGATATATACAGTAAGAGACAAACCAAAGCTATCAAGAGTACAAGAAACAAAGGAAAGTAGCGAAAGAAGAAATACAGAAGGCAAAGCAAGAAACATGGGAGGAGTTCGGAGCCAAATTAGAGGAGGACAGCAGGAGTAATCAAAAACTTTTTTTCAAAGTGCTTAAAAACCTTAAGACAACCAAAGAAAAATCCAGAACAAAATATGTACATAAAAAAAGAATGGAGAAGTAATTACAGAAAAACAAGCAATAATTAGCAGGTGGAAAGAATACTACGAAGATCTACTGGGAATAGGAGTTGACAGTGTGAAGGTAAACAATGGAAATGATAAGAGGGAGCCAAGACAAAAAGAAGAGGAAAACGAAACAATAACAGAGGAAGAGTTCGAAGAGGCTATACACAGACTAAAAGTGGGGAAAGCAGCAGGACACGACGAAATAACACCGGAAGAGATTAAAAGTATGGGACCGTTGGGACGAAGGTTACTGCTGAAAATATGTAGAATGGCATGGACAGGAAAAGTAATACCGAAGAACTGGGAAGTAGCACTAATAGTTCCGATCTTCAAAAAGGGAAACCGCAAAGAATGCCAAAATTACAAGGGTATTTCACTACTGAGTGTGCCGGGGAAGATCTATGAAAAGATTTTAGACACAAGAACAAGGAAAATAGTGGAGAAATAGCTCATAGACTCCCAAAGTGGATTCAGAGTAGGGCACAATACACAGGAACACATATTCAGGATAAGACAGATAATGGAAAAAACATTAACATATAATAAAGAAGCTTACATCTGTTTTATTGATCTGGAGAAGGCCTTTGACAGCATTCCTAGAGAGGACATATGGAAGAACCTACAGAAAAGAGGGGTAAAAGACGATCTATTGGAATCAGTAAAATCTGTGTACAAGAAAATGAGAAATTATGTTAGAACACACAAAGAAAACTCAGGGAATTCATCACAACACAAGGAGTAAGACAAGGAGGGATAATGAGCCCTATATTGTTCCTAGTAGTCATGGATGATGTAATCAAAGAGACAAGAGAAGAGGCAAAGGGAATAATGATAGGAAACTGGAACATGAAGAGAGTGGAAATAACAGAATGTGCATTCGCAGATGATATTTGCAAAATCAGAAAAAGACATGAACGAAAATATGAACAGATGGAAGACAGCATTAGAAAACAGGGAGAAAACCAAAGTGATTGTGATAAGTGACCAAAACAAAACAGTGAATATACGTGTAAACGGTGAAAAACTTGAACAGGTAGAAACATTTAAATACTTAGGTTCCATAATAGACAGTAAAGGAAAGATGGAAGTGGATATTGACAATCGAATAAAATCGGCATCCAACATGTTCATGGCTCTAAAAAGATCCTTCATAAACAAAAAAGAGATTTCTATAAAAACAAAATTAACAGTGTACAGAATAATCTACCGGGTGCTGACTTGCGCGACGCACCATAGGAATTTGCATAGTAAATTCTTTATGTTCAATTATTTGCTCCCCTAATTATTTTAGAGCTAAAGTGTAAATACATTTTTTGTAGAGAAAAAAATACTGCATCCATTCATACTGTTGCTAACAATTTTTGATTTTCCAGAACCGAAGGAATGCAAAAAATCAAACTAGCATTTTTACAAGAATCAGTGATGCCATGGAATTATTGAAACAAGCCAATGCCAACGCAAGTGCGTGCGGGGCGATCATCCAGTCACTGCGGTCAAAAGATTGAATTTATTGTCGTTTTTCTCGTTTTGGTGTAAGTTCTGAACCTCATTACACCTAAAATTATTTAATAACGTGCCTGTAGTCTTAAACTTAAAATAAATCAGTCTTTTAATGGTTGTACTGTTTGGAATTTGCCGATACGGATAATTTACAATAAACAAGGAGCTTAGTTAACGAACGTCCACCATACTCGTAAAACCATTTTTATTATGGACAAGGTCTAGGTACCTTAGAGACATTAAGCAGAACATAATTAATAATGAAACATCAATGACAAACAAACAAACAACACATATTGTAGCTCCGCACGCATTTGCGTTGGCATTGGCTTGTTTCAATAATTCCATGGCATGACTGATTTTTGTAAAAATGCTAATTTGTTTTTTGCATTTATTCAGTTCCGGAAAATGAAAAATTGTTAGCAACAGTATGAATGGGTGCAGTATTTTTGTCTCTACAAAAAATGTATTTACACTTAAGCTCTAAAATAATTAGGCGAGCAAATAATTGAACATAAAGAATTTACTATGCAAATTCCTATGGTGCGTCGCGCAAGTCAGCACCCGGTATACCCCAATATTAATATACGGAAGTGAATCATGGGTGATAAACAAGAGTAACAATTCAAAAGTACAAGCCTCGGAGATGATATATCTTAGGAGAGTGTTAGGAATAACAAGATTGGATAGGATTAGAAACGAAGAAATAAGAGACAGACTAGTAGAACCAATACAAAAGAAAATTGAAGAAGGGCAATTAAGATGGTTTGGACACATATGCCGAATGGAAAACAGAAAACAAACTAAGAAACTGTGGGAAGCAAGGGCAGAGGGAAAGAGAAAGAGAGGAAGACCAAAGAAACATGGAACCAGGCGATTGGAAAAATAATAAAAAGGCGCCCTTGTTGGCTCCCTTGGAATTGGCTGGCACAGCACTGTTTCACATATATTTCAAAATAGAAATTTTGGATTTGGATTTGGATTTTAGCACGGGAACACCGTACGCGCTGTTATAATTAAATTGCCACGAAACCCCGGGAATAACTCACTCTCCCCCCAGGAAACTTTTCGAAACGTTCTTTCGGTTCTGCCCGTCTTTTTGTCGTACTTCCCCATTTTGCAAAAATAGCATTTTTGAATTATTCTTCGTGGGCTCTCGTTTTGCACGTGAGTGCCAGTCGACAGTAATTTAGCTTTCTTGATTTCTCTGGAACGCGTTCTGATTAAATAGCACCGGATGTAATACGATCGTGTCTTCAATGTTACAATGTAGCCCTTTGCGTTCTTAATAAATGAGGGGTTGCTTCTACGTGTTCTTTCCTTCTTGACAATTTAGGTAAATTAAAATCTATGGGATTTATTATAAACGCAATTTATTGCGGGTTGTTACATTAGAAGAAAGACTTAGGAATATACTAGAACCAACGCTCTTGGATTCGCAGGCGGGATTCCGTGTAGAGAGATCAACCCAAGATTGGATATTGGTCCTTTGGCAGATTTGAGAAAAAATAATGAACACCAACAAAAAAATCTACATATGTGCAATTGACGTAGTAAAAGCCCTCGACAGCATATTGAGAGCAAAAATATGGTAGACCTTAGAGAAGAGAGGAGTAAGCAAGGAAATAATATAAGTCACCCAGAGTTTCTACGAGGAAACCTAAAACATCGTACAGATTGATGGTAAAACAACAGAACAGGGAGAGGAGTAAGGCAAGGAGGAATACTAAGCCCGCTGCTCTTTATAACGTTAATGGACGAAAATTAAAAAAAAATAGAGGCTCACCAAGATCGCCAAAATAAGAAGCTAAGAAATAAGAAGAAGGCTAAATGTCAAGAGTATAAAAAGTAAAATCGAAACACAACAACTTAGATGGTTTGGGCACGTTACCAGGAGGGAAGAAGATAGGCAAGCAAGAATGGGATCTGAGAATAGTAGCAAAGAGAGGAAGAGGAAGACCAAGAACAAATTGGAACGCAAGAATAAAAAAAATATTAGCCAAGAAGATCACATGGAACACGCTAGGACAACAGCTCAAGACGGAAAAGAATGGAGAAAAATAATTACCTCGAGGTCCAAAGATAAGTAAGTACGATTGAGCAACGAACGAGGGTAAACTTTGACCGAGGTTAATAAATTATCCAAGTCAGTTTTATGTAATATCGGCCATAAAGTACGTTTTTTTTCTATAATAACTGTCAAAGTGTTACAATGTTGGTAGATATGTGATTAAAACGCTAGGAAATATTTCTACCTCGTGTTGGTAGAACTTTTTCAAAATTATGGTCATGTGTCAATTTTGAATGTCAAAGTTTCTTAATTTGAACTCTTGACAAATTTCTTTTTTTAACATGGAATCATCGTCATCATCAATAAAATCGGATAAAAAGAGAAAACCAAGAAATATTTTAAATGCAAAAATGAAGCAAGCGATATTAAATTATGACATATCTGTCAAAATGTCAATCATTTTTTTAGTGGAAGAAAAGAACTGAAAATCTATGTACCAACATTATTAAAACTAGGGACCCTGCAGGAATGCAACTTATCCCCTAGAAAGTTGACCTTGAAAATTATTATGGAAAAAAATGTACTTGATGTTTTTTAACAGTTTTTGTAATATCTACTAAGAGTGCCAACTTTAAGATATGTGATTTTAATATAAATAATATAGATAAAACCTACCAGCAGCCTGAGTCCCGCACGTAATTTGGTAGTGTAGCAACTGATGATTACAAAAATTATGCAGAAAGTATCACTTTTTTAATGAAAAATCGTAAAAGAAAGTACACTTTTTTTAACATTATACCAACGTAAATTGTGAAGTCCTTTTCGGCCAAACTTTGAGTTACAAGAGATCACAATGCAAAAAAATAACAGTTACAACACGTATGAAAGCAACTTTTTTTTAGTCAATAAACTCGAGCTTCCCCCTCGTTAATCAAACTGCAAATTCGTGAAAAAAGTAGGCATGACTTTCAAAACTAGTACAAATAACTATTACAATTTTGTTTTCAAATAATTAAATTAAAAGAAGGCAAGTAACTCGGTAGTGTAGCAACGGTTATAATGGCCGAGGCTGGTAAATTTTAACGGCCACAGCTGTTATGGGCCACTTTTCGATCAAACAGTACAAATATAGATAGTACAATAACATGTAGGTATTGTGAAAATATATTATCCCGGATGCGGGACGTCTGGCAACCCTAGTGATGTCACCAGTGTGGGGCATTTGCTGTTTTTGTAGAAAATTAGGGACCCCTCAACTTTATTTATATTTGGGCCAAAATTGGGGGATTCCCACAAGTTTATTTATGATTGCAGCATGTGATTTACAAGATTTTTAAATGTTTCTGGATAGAGTTAAAGTGCGCTTAATGTCTAAATTGTGGCAGTGCCCCAGGTACTGGAGTGTCCGGATTAACGCATGTCCGGATTAAAGAAGCTGTATTTGTAATATTATTATAACACAGCTTTCAGGAGTTTTATAGTTTGATACTCGTATGTGTACCTGAATTTTTAATGTTATTAATTGTGCACATCTTACCTATGGCAATGATTTTTTCAAATGGCTTTCAGAAAGTGTTATTTTATTCACTGCTATTGTAACCAATTTGCCAATTCTTCATGTGCACACACTTTCCACATTCAGCTGAGCCCATCAAGATGTCTTGAAAGCAACTCAGATAAGGCCTGGAGATTAGATGCACCTAAAGGTCAAGCAAACAAAAATATGATGTTTTTCTTAACCTCAATTTGCAGGACATTCCAGCTTAAGGAACAATTGAGCTTATACCTGCATGATAGCTAACATTTAACTTTTCTCCGTAGCAATTTGCTGCCGTATCCCAACAGCAGCAGCAGCAGCAGCCACAGCCGGGCCAGGCCCTGCTCAACCAAGCAGGTCAAAACCCACAGTTCGTCAGCATTGCCCAGCAGCAACAGCAGCAGTTGGGGCAGGTGCTGACCCAGAGTGCCCAGCAGCACCTCGGACTCCAGCAGAACAAACTCCTGCAAAGCCAGTTTTCCCAGCAGAGCCAGAGCAGCCAGAATCAGCAACCGGAGGCCCAGCAGTTTGTGAACCCGGCTTCGATTGCACAGCAGCAGCAGCAACAGCAACACCAGTTCAGCCAGAGTCAGCCGTTCGTGCAGTCACCGCAGCCTCAACAGGCTTTCAACCAGGTAACATGTTACAATATTGTGTACGCTAGAGCTGTGGATGTTGAGAATTTTAATCTGGTTGCAAGAAATATCTGGCTAACCGATTTTGTTTGATTTCTGATAACTGGATACTTTTTTTACCAGGGATAATTTGAAAATTTTATAAAATAAAGCATCTTAAGAGGCTTAAATTGTTTTTTATGTTAAAACACGCATATCTGAAAAACAATTGAACTTAGGGGTATGAAGTAACATATCAAAAGAAAGCTCATCAAAAGCGCTTTTCAAAAATACAAAAATATACAGGGCGTTTCATTTGAAATAAATTCAGAATGATTAAATTTGCAAATATTGAGCACGCTGTATAGCATTAATACCCAGATCCACTATCTTACTCTAGAACGGTAATTCACAAAAAACATAATTTTTTGGTAACGTTTTCCTTCAATTGTTTTACTTACAGTAGCCACCTGAAGTTCGGCATTTTTTTTTTTTTGCCGTTAGACCCATACAACTTGGTATCAAAATGATTAGAGCTTTAATGCAAATTTTTCAAGCTATCTAAATATAGGGCATTCCATTAAAAAAAAAAGAGTGCTTGATATGAAAACTCCTTGTGTAAGACCTTTACTAATAGGAAAGGCGTTTGTGTATTGGCCTTATACTTGGATAGACATTTTCATACGTTCCAATATGTCATAGTCAGATAAGCTTTTCCTTGTTGTACCAGTCCTCATTCCTTTTCCCTTTCCCTTCTTTCTCTCTATTCAGTTTTCTAATCCCGTTTGGGTGTCTCAGTGATGCTTTCAATGTGTAGGGATGCCGAAATTTAGTAGTTTTTATGTGCAGATTCATTTTTTCTGCCGTTATTGATCTTGTGTAGTACTGGTATATGTTGGTGACCATAATTTTTCAAGAAAAAAAGACTGAAAATGATAACAATTTAACAAAGTCTCTTTGTATGTTTCTTTGTTCGCTATCTCCTCCGAAGATACTGAACCGATTAAGTTGTATGATGGCTTAAAAGTTTATTAATTTTTAGACTTACATTGTAGGCCGGTTTTTATTTTCAAAAAAAGTACGAAAAAGTTTTAATTTAATTAAATTCTGTAAGTAGCAGAGAGAAGCGTCTGTCGCCGTGGGCTGTTATGGGCTGTTAGCTCGGGTGATTCACCATGTTCATATACCATTATAGCAGCATCTTATTCAACCAAGCCACGTTGGTCTAGCGGTAGAATGCTCGCTTGCCACGCAGGCGGGCCTGGTTCGATTCCCGGTCGATGCAAACTTTTTTTAATTTATATTAATGAATCTCTCTTAAATTAGCGAGCCGAAGCGTAGCTCGGGTGATTCACTAGTTTATTAATATTCGACATCAATCGCTCAATAGATGCGCTTGTGCCTGAAAACCAAATTTATTAATATTCTTTAACAAAGTTTATATATCAGCTGAGCTTGTACCCGGGAGACAGTTTTCAAATTTCTTGGCTGTATAAAGAATAGCTCTTAGTACTTCAAAATTTTCAGCCATCGGTTTTCAGTGAAAGTTTTTTTAGAATACCAATATGCAATTTTTTCATTTGTTGCAAAGTTTTTCAATACGCTGAATTCATCAAAACAAGCATCTTCATTCAATCCATTGCCGATTGGTTCTTTACAAGCTTCACGTGAAAAGGAGAATTTCATTCCATGTAACTTTTCTTAAACCGACCCCTTCAAACAGCTTTAATATAGAGAGATTTGTTGTCCAATTTTCCAAGTAATTTACACAACTTTAATAGAATTCCCTTACTGTGCCAAAAAATTCTTCTTTGTTGTCAAGACTTTCAACTTAAAAAATTGCACTTTAGCTGACAGAAGGAATAACTGATTCAGGCGATTTTCTAATTTTTCCTTCAGACTGAAATAGGTATTCCAAAGCAGATTTAATGGCACACACTTTATCGCCTTCAATATCACACAATTTATCAATTATTTTAGCACTGTACGATGTCTGTCTCCTTTGATAGATAGCCTAATTGCTTTTTACAATCTCTACTTCCTCGTACTGCTTTGCATAACCCGTCAGTTGTCTTGCTGTTTGCGGGTAATACAAACTTTTAATCATAACGCTCATATAATTTTTGTAAGTACACAAACCATCTCTGTATTATATTAAAATTCATATCATTGTATTGATTTCACCTAACTCAAACCTGTCAGCTACATAATTAAGCTGCTTTTGCCATAACTAGTATCAATTATGACTGAAACACTGAACTTAACCCTTCTGAATCCTGCCTTATATAATGCCAACCATTCTCACTCAAATTATAATTACTGCTACTCATCTCAAGTGCATTTGTTAGTGTAAAATTACTGACTTCCTTGCAATAAATAAAATGTTTAATTCTGTGCTCATTTTTGAAATCTTTCATTTTTGTGTTAGTAGGCAACCAGAATTGCTGTGGGCAGTAAACCATTGCAATATATAGAAGTGTTTGAATATTTTAACAATAACTTCCACATCTATTGGTAAGGAGCCAGTGCAGTTGTTGAAAGTATTTGCCACGCAACCAATTCCAACAATAGGTTTGTCACATGAACTAGTTACCTTAGTAAATAAATTATTTTTGCCCTTCTTTGGCTTCCACCAAAATTCGTATTAGTATTATCCGCTGATAAACCGACACACTTGGTCACTAGATTAAATGACAAAAGTGTTAAAAGACATAATCATTTAGTTGCTCAGATGTTTCACATGGGAGATCTTGTAGTTGAAGGAGTTTAACTTGCATGCCTGTTTCGTCATCAAAATATTGTACAAGAAATAGGACAATCTTTATATAATAAATAATAATAATAAAGTATTTATTTTGGTGGAAGATACATGTTATACACAACATAATTGGCAAACATATTTAGCCTATTCACACCAAAATCACATGGTCATTATGGTTTACAGAGTCAATGGTAATGCTAAAATTTCAAAATACAGTATCATACTTTTTTAGCGTATTTAGTTTTAGAATTTCATGCTCTGTCCAAATTCATCATAAAAGTTTAGGGTTTCCATTTAAAAAAATTATCGCGAACGTCATAACTCAAAAACAAAAGACAATCTAAAAGTGACAATTACAGTAAAGTATTGACGTGTTTGAGGATTTCTTTCAAAAACATTTGATAAAAGTTCTATTTTGATAGTTCTAGACTTCACACTCGCACTGTATGCTTCCCACACACTTCCTTACAATAATCTTCCTTTCCTACTTGTGCATTGAAATCACCCAAGACGATTATTTCGTATTATCTTGTTATGCAGTGAGTTTTTCATGCCGAACATATCAAACGCACACACAATGCAAGAAGAATGAGTTTTTTTCAAATCAAACGTAGGTGACCATAGAGACCCTGAAGGGTCTTTAGGTCATTGTTACTTAGCAACCCAACTGATAATTTTTTCCTATGTTCGATTTAAAAAAATTCACTATGTTTCCTCCTCCCAGCAGGCTATGTTAGGGTGACATTTTTTATGATACAAATGCGAAACAACTAACGATGACAAAAAGGGTTATGTTGTTTTCAATTTGTGGTTATGATTTTTGAAGGCTTGCAAGGTTGTCAGTTCCTCAAAATTTTCAGAATTTTGACATTAAAATTGCAACAATGCCAATAAAGCCATTCTAAAAAATGTCATAGTTTGACTTTGATCACAATTCACGTTGCAGAGATTCCACCCCGTGCATGACTGATGCAGGTTTCTGTGTGTTACCTAATGGGAAATATTTAAGGAATTCTGTAACCGTATTCTGTTGTTTTGATTATTATGAGACTCCTTTACGTTAAATATTTTTCGTCCATAAACAGAATACTGTTAAGAGTCAATTGATTTGCCAGCTAAATCTCTCAAAAATATAACATTAATGACTACATGGATACAATTGCCGGCTGGACTAACTCAGGGAGACGGCGTGCAATTAAAAAGCCAAAATGAGCGCCAATGAATCTTTTAATTAACGACAAGTGTATCCAGGTATCATCGAGAATTTGTAAACTCCAGTAGCTTAATGAACACACACATTAATATTTGTCTTCCCATTTCCTATCTTGAATTTTGCTATTTGCCCATGTATTGGAATAGATTCCAGTATTTTTTCTCTGCTACAAAGAAGCCTTCACCATTTCTGCCTTGCTTTTCTTCATCACTATATAAGAAGCTTTAATTTTACTTTTTGCACGGATGCGTTCTTGTAACTTTTTGAATGTAGGATTTTAAAATTAATTTTGGATATTAACATCCATTACATAAAATATTAAAATTATATTGCCTTACACCTAAGGGTGGAAAGGCGAAGATTATATATATATATATATAATTATATACTAGCGAACCCGACAGACGTCCTGCCCGAACATTGGTTTGCCTGTTATTAACGGGTTCAGCAAACGTTTTTTCGATATTCAATTTTTCGATTTTTTTCATTTAAAAAAATTATGGGGGGTGAAATATTGGAGTTATATGTTCTGATACGCGAGAAATCTTAAAAAAAATTTAAAAAATTGTCAAAAAATTATTTTTTTTCCTAGAACCCGATTGCAGCGCCATCTACTGGGTCCAATTGTGAATCTAAACCATCTAGGGACCCACTCAAACACACGCAAAAAGTTTCATCAAAATCGGTCCAGCCGTTTAGTAGTTCCGTGACACACATGTACAGAAGATCTTTATAATATACAGTGAGCGCCAAAAAGCATTGGTCAGTTTCAATACCTAATAAAAACCCATACGCTTCACCTATGGAATCAATGATGATTTCTTCATAAATAGAAAACTTGGGAGTTTTGTTTCAATGTTTGACATCCTCCGAAAGTGACAGTTTGGTGTGCTGTTTCATAGTCAAAGGTTGTCGGGGCTCATTTTTTCGAAGAAATTGGTGAAACGGTAACGGTTACATCTCAAAGACATTACATGCTTTAAAGATCTTTTTATAGCAAATAGAAGAGGAGATAGTAAATGAATATTGGTTTCAACAGCACGGTGCTACCAATTACACCGCAAGAAATAATACGAATCTCCTACGACAATCGTTTCCAAATAAACTGATTTCTTGCTGTGGTGACCCTCCTTGGCCTTCGAGATCGCAGGACATAACCACTCCTGACTTTCTTCTTTGGAATTACTTGAAGAGCAGAGTATTTACAAGAAAGATAAGAAATCTGGAAAAGCTTAAAATGTTTATTCGAGAAAATATTGAAGCTATACTGCAGGATATGCGGCAACGTGTGATGAGAGATTTCGGCCGCCGTTTAAAAGAGTGCATTCAACAAGAGGGAGTCATTTAACCGACAGAATTTTTCATAAGTGAATCTCCCATTCTTGGTCTTTAAGAAATAGTTTTGATTAACTGTGTAATTTAAGCAAATAAATTGTTATTACAAATTGAAACTGACCAATGCTTTTTGGCGCTCACTGTACTATATAATTCTTCTGTACGTGTGTATGTGACTGAACTCCTAAACGGCTGGACCGATTTTGATGAAATTTTTTGGGTGTTTGAGTGGGTCCCTGGATGGTTTAGATTCACAATTGGACCCGGTAGGTGACGCTGCAATCGGGATCTAGGAATTTTTAAAAAAAAGTTTTGACGAAATTTCTTTTTAATTTTTTTAAAGATTTCTCAGCGCCACCTACCGGGTCCAATTGTGAATCTAAACCATCCAGGCACCCACTCAAAAACACAAAAAATTTCAACAAAAGCCATTTAGAAGGAGTTCAGTCGCATACAGACGTACAGAAGAATTATATACAGGGTGTTCCATAAATATACCGACAAACTTTTAGAGGTGGTAGGGGACATCAAAAGAAACATATTTTGCTTTATAAACATATGTCCGATTCGTTTTCGAGATACAGGGTGTTACAATTAGTAGAAAAAAACGAAAACGCTTCAGCCGATTTTAATGAAATTTTCACAGTTTGTTGGCAACTTTATGAGACATCTTTTGGATCTATTACAGTTGATACAGTAATTCCAGGGGCGTGCTCACTGGGCAACCTTTTAATGCTTTTGCATTAAAAAAATAACACCCAGTAGTTTTTTTTTGCAATTTTTAAACTTGTTTAAGGTGAAGCACCTAAAAACACAACTTTTTTTTCACTTGAGTGTTTTGCGTATCTTGCTTCGTTTTTGAGGAAAAAAAATGAACCATTCTTTTTACAAATTTTAACACCCTGTATCTCGAATGAAGCGTTTTTGGACATATGTTTATAAAGCAAAAAATATTTGTTTTGATGTCCCCTACTACCCCTAAAAGTTTGTCGGTATATTTATGGAACACCCTGTATATAAAGATATTCGCATTTTAGAATAACATTTGATTTTCACATATTCGAATAAAATTAGTATCTTGTTAGCCAGAATGGATAAAAATTATCAGTGTAAGAATTCCTGTATAACTTGTGATTTTGCATGTGACCCTCTTCATAAAATATGATTGGTTTACAATATACTTTGAATTGCATCATCTTGTATCTTTCGGTGTGGATTTTAGGTAAATTCATCGCTCACAATTCATAGTTCACAATTCATCGCTCATAATTCATTGCCTGCACAATTCATCGCCGACACAATACATAGTCCACAATTAATTGCTGACACAATTCATCGTCGGCACAATACATAGTCCACAATCCATTGCTCACACAATTCATTGCCTGTACAATTTATCGCCGGCACAATACATAGTCCACAATTAATCGCCGGCACAATATCTATTGTGGACTATGTAGTCCACAATTCATTGCTCACACAATTCATCGAGGACACTATACATAGTCCACAATTCATCGTCGGCACAATACATAGTCCACAATCCATTGCTCACACAATTCATTGCCTGTACAATTGAGCGCCGGCACAATACATAGTCCACAATTCATCGCCGGCACAATACATAGTCCACAATTCATTGGTCACACAATTAATCGCCGGCACAATACATAGTCCACAATTCATTGCTCACACAATTCATCGCCGGCACAATACATAGTCCACAATTCATTGCTCACACAAATCATCGAGGACACAATACATAGTCCACAATTCATTGTTCACACAATTCATTGCCGGCACAATACATAGTCCACAATTCATCGCCGGCACAATACATAGTCTACAATTCATTGTCGGCACAATACATAGTCCACAATTCATTGCTCACAGAATTCGTCGCCGGCACGATACATAGTCCACAATTCATTAGTCACACAATTCATCGCCGGCACAATACATAGTCCGCAATTCATTGCTCACACAATTCATCGAGGACACAATACATAGTCCACAATTCATTGTTCACACAATTCATTGGCGGCACAATACATAGTCCACAATTCATTGCTCACACAATTCATCGCCGGCACAATACATAGTCCACAATTCATTGCTCACAGAATTCGTCGCCGGCACAATACATAGTCCACAATTCATCGCCGGCACAATACATACATAGTCCACAATTCATTGGTCACACAATTCATCGCCGACACAATATATAGTCCACAATTCATTGCTCACACAATTCATCGAGCACAATACATAGTCCACAATTCATTGTTCATACAATTCATTGCCGGCACAATACATAGTCCACAATTCATCGCTGACACAATACTTAGTCCACGATTCATTGCCCACACAATTCATCGCCGGCACAATACATAGTTCACAATCCATTGCTCACACAATTCATCGCCTGTACAATTTATCGCCGGCACAATACATGGTCCACAATTCATTGGTCACACAATTAATCGCCGGCACAATATGTATTGTGGACTATGTAGTCCACAATTCATTGCTCACACAATTCATCGAGGACACTATACATAGTCCACAATTCATCCTCGGCACAATACATAGTCCACAATCCATTGCTCACACAATTCATTGCCTGTACAATTGATCGCCGGCACAATACATAGTCCACAATTCATCGCCGGCACAATACATAGTCCACAATTCATTGGTCAAACAATTAATCGCCGGCACAATACATAGTCCACAATTCATTGTTCACACAATTCATTGCCGGCACAATACATAGTCCACAATTCATCGCCGGCACAATACATAGTCCACAATTCATTGCTCACAGAATTCGTCGCCGGCACGATACATAGTCCACAATTCATTAGTCACACAATTCATCGCCGGCACAATACATAGTCCGCAATTCATTGCTCACACAATTCATCGAGGACACAATACATAGTCCACAATTCATTGTTCACACAATTCATTGGCGGCACAATACATAGTCCACAATTCATCGCCGGCACAATACATAGTCCACAATTCATTGCTCACACAATTCATCGCCGGCACAATACATAGTCCACAATTCATCGCTCACAGAATTCGTCGCCGGCACAATACATAGTCCACAATTCATCGCTGACACAATACTTAGCCCACGATTCATTGCCCACACAATTCATCGCCGGCACAATACATAGTCCACAATCCATTGCTCACACAATTCATCGCCTGTACAATTTATCGCCGGCACATTACATAGTCCACAATTTATCACCGGCACAGTACATAGTCCACAATTCATTGGTCACACAATTCATCGCCGGCACAATACATAGTCCACAATTCATTGCTCACACAATTCACCGAGGACACAATACATAGTCCACAATTCATTGCCAGCACAATACATAGTCCACAATTCATTGCCGGCACAATACATAGTCCACAATTCATCGCCGGCACAATACATACATAGTCCACAATTCATTGGTCACACAATTCATCGCCGACACAATATATAGTCCACAATTCATTGCTCACACAATTCATCGAGCACAATACATAGTCCACAATTCATTGCAGGCACAATACATAGTCCACAATTCATCGCTGACACAATACTTAGTCCACGATTCATTGCCCACACAATTCATCGCCGGCACAATACATAGTTCACAATCCATTGCTCACACAATTCATCGCCTGTACAATTTATCGCCGGCACAATACATAGTCCACAATTCATCGCCGGCACAGTACATAGTCCACAATTCATTGGTCACACAATTCATCGAGGACACAATACATAGTTCACAATTCATTGCTCACACAATTCATCGAGGACACAATACATAGTCCACAATTCATTGTTCACACAATTCATTGCCGGCACAATACATAGTCCACAATTCATCGCCGGCACAATACATAGTCCACAATTCATTGGTCACACAATTCATCGCCGACACAATACATAGTCCACAACTCATTGCTCACACAATTCATCGAGGACAATATATAGTCCACAATTCATTGTTCAGACAATTCATTGCCGGCACAATACATAGTCCACAATTCATTGCTCACACAATTCATCGTCGGCACAATACATAGTCCACAATTCATTGTTTACACAATTCATTGGCGGCACAATACATAGTCCACAATTCATTGCTGGCACAATTTAGCGTACCTAATCCTAATTCTAGTAACCAAAAAATCATCTTTTAATACGGATCTCGTATAGCAGATCTTGATCGCGCCCTGCTATGAAAAACTAGCTTAAGCAAAATATTGTGTTTTATTATTTTTTCTAATGCTAACAAGATACGTATTATAAGATTATTTTTTGGTTACTAGGCCTTAAAAAACAAGGATTAGGTACGCTAAATTGTGTCGGCGATGAATTGTGTGAGCGATGAATTGTTACGGTGATGAATTGTGCATGCGATGAATTGTGGACTATGAATTATGGACTATGAATTCTAGGCGACGAATTTACCGCATAGGTTCGGTGTGGAGGTATCTGTATAACCAGATCTATCCACTTGAATCAACTCACACTAATCTATTTTATTTTTAGGTGAACCAGCAGCAAATAGTACAAAACCAGTTCACCCCGAGTCGTCCGCAGAGCCAGTTTGGGGCTCAAGCTTTGCTAAATCCACCGCTGGTTAGCCAGCAACAGCAATTGGTTACCCAGCAACAGCAATTGGTCAACCAGCAGCAACAGCTAGTAGGACAGCAGCAGATTACGGGCGTCTCTCAGCAGCAAATCGGGGGACCGCAGTTGATCACGCAGCAGCAGTTAGTTGCTAACCAACAAATGGTGAACACAACACAGCAGCTGGTTAGCCAGGCACAAATTGGAAACCAACAGCTGGTTAACCAAGCCCAAATTAGCAACCAATTGGTAAACCAGGCGCAGCAACTGATTAACCAGCAGTCGACGCAACAGCAGTTGGTCATCAACCAACAGCAGCAAATCAACAAGCCGTTGCTGCTGAGCCAGCCATCGCCACAGGTGCAGAATGTGCAGCCACAGCAGCCTCAGCAACCGAATCAACCACCGGTACAGCAGAACCAGCCCAAACCTTTGTGGCAGCAGCAGCAGTTGGGCATTAGGCATCCCACAGGCATAATACAGCAACAACAGCAGGGCCCCAGGGTGCAGTGGTCGCCAAACCAACAGCAGCAGGCTGTGCCCCAGAGGCAGTTCATACATTTGGATGCGCAGACACACCAGCAGCTTCAGCAGATGGCGCCCGAACAACGGGCCTTATTTATCGCTAAATTACAAAAGCAGCGGCAAGTGTTTCTGCAGCAAAGGCAGCAGCAGTTGCAGATGCAGCAGCAGCAGCAACGAGCAGCGGGACATGTGCTGATAAGGAGTGGGCCCGTGCCTCAGGGGCTGAACCCTCAGCAGCAGATGCAGTGGCTTCAACAGCAGGCGAAACAGCAAGGCGTCATGCTGCAGCAGTCGACTGTGCAGCAGCCAAGCATAACGCCCGCTAATGTAGTGCAAAATACGACTATAACCCAGAACATTCAGCACACGCCTGGTCTAAGCCCCATCCAGCAGAACGCTCCTCCGCCTCAATTTAGCGAGCAGCAAAATCAGCTTCAGCTGCAGAGGCAGCAGCAGTTTCGGTTACAGCAGCTGCAGTTGCAGCGCGAACAAGCCCAGAAGGCTGCTACTGCTCAGGCTCTGCCCCAGCCAAACGTTATTAGGCCTATTGGGCAGCCGCAAACAGCGGAAGTGGTGAACACGACGACTGTAGTTGATTCCAACGTGGCCCAGCAGCAGCTCGTGGTGAATGCAAAGACTAAAACTGCTTTGGCCAACATGCTGAGCATTCGGTTACAGAGTGGCGGCTCTACAATGGGCCCAACTCCGGAGAACATTACGGAACCATCTGCTGCAGGAACTTTGAGGTAAAATTAAATGGTAGGCAGTAGGGTAAGATAATAATTAATGCTATTAACAGGTTAATGACGGCCCAACACAATGCCGCCTTGAATTCTAATAATCGCCCACAAGACCTACTAGGGCTTCCACAGCGCAGACCCATTAGTGGTCCTAATGGGGAGTTGATCAGGCCTGCACCTGCCCCCTCTGCACCACCACCAGTGCAGCCTGAACCACCAAAATTGCAGTATTCGCCCAGAAACAATGTACCTGTACAGCATCGGCAAGGACCATTTTATGGGCATAATCCAAATCTAAAACGTAGGTTTATTATTGTTAATGGATTTTACACTGTAAAATAGCTATTTAAACTTATGTTTACTAAAAAAAACAGTTAATTTAGAGACATAGAAGTAATTTTGAATTAATAAGCAAAGTTAGGTTAGGTATATGCATCTAAATCTATAAATTTTTGTACAAAAAAGTTAAATTTCTTATTATATACGTAACTGGGATGCCATAAAAGGCTTTTAAATCAACCAGTTTACCTTTAAAACCCAATTGCTTTTATATAGAAATAATTTCGCAATAGAAAAGTTAGGTTAGGTACTTTTTTTTTAGAAATTCATAAAACGCATTAAAAAAATATTAATTTCTTTTTGTATATATACGCGCAAATAGACTTTCAAATCGATTAATTTATTATTAAAATCTAATTACATGCAGAAATAATTTCATATTTAAAAAAGTTAAGTTAGGTACATCTGTTAGAGATTCGTTTCTCATATTTGACGAATATTTCAGTTCCGCCGGACCTATTTTTACTTGGCTGCATATTTGTGGTAGTGGAACTGGACCGTTTCCTCGAAGAATCCATTCCAGATTGGCAGCAGCAAATCGAGAAGCACGGAGGTAGAGCATCGACTTTCAACTTAACATTGCAATATTGTAACATTCATTTCACACAGGCGAGGTTGAAAAACAGTACTGCAACCGCGTCACGCACGTCCTTTGCGAAACGCAGCGCCACGGAGTGGTGATGCAAGCCCTGCGTGACTGCAAACGCTGCGTGACTCTCTATTGGCTGTCGGACGTGATGAGGCGTAAGCAGGTCTTGCCGCCTTGGACCGCGTTGCACCTGCCAACCATGTACCTGGACACAACGCCGGCATCCAAGCACTTAATTTCGCTAACAGGCTTTGTGAACTCCGAAAGGAATCGTATAAAGCACATGATTAAATATGTCGGAGCAACTGTAAGTGTTATCAACTATAGGAAAGTTCTTTAATTAATCGCATTTTGAAGTTTACTAGCTATTTTTCAAAACACAACACTCTGCTAATTGCGGCGAAAGCAGAGGGTCCCAAGTTCATACATGCTAAGAAGTGGGGCACGCCTGTTGTGAACGTGCAGTGGCTTACGGACGTCATGTTGGGGAGCTTCAGCGCTCTGAATCAGGTGGAGCACATCAAGTACCAGCAGTTCGCTAATCCTCCCGTGTTCAATTTTGAACCTAGTTTGGTGCCTAGTCTAATGCGTAAGTTTCTAAAGTATTTGATGTTCAAAGTTTACAATGAAAATCTGTACTTAGACGCCTGGAAAATGCCAATTAACATATCACAAGAGTCATATGAAAGGGTCAAGCGCAGCGCATCACCAGTAATGTTACCAAAGAAAGTTAAAAAAATAAAAACGGAGCATACTAGCGAAGAAAATGAAAGCCCCACAGAGCAAATGCCTCCGAGTAACACGCATAGAATATTATTTTCGATGATTGCAGATGTAGAGGAGCTAAAGAAGGTTGTAAAGTAAGTATCTTGTAGAGGAAGTATTTTATCGAATTTTAATTTCTAACCGCACTTTTAATTCCTAGAGACCTTGGCGGCTCCTTAGCCAAAAGTCATGCCGATTGCACGCATCTAGTCATGCCTTATTTAGCGAGAAGCAACAAACTGCTACACTGCATCTGTCTCGGCGTCTACATCCTCCCAGAATCATGGCTGCACGACTCTAAAGCTGCCAATAAGTTCCTAGACCACTCCAACTATTCGCTGGACACCAAGGATTTTAATAGCGAGTACAAATGTGATTTTAACCAAACTTTAGCAACGCGAAACCGGAATAAACTGTTTGAGGGCAAGTGCTTCTATATCACGCCTAGTGTGTACCCCAGCAAGAGTGTTTTGACGGAGCTCATTCGCAGTTGTGGAGGTATCGTGGAGAAGAATAGACGAACAGTTTCCCAGATCGAAGCCACTAACATCAATTCACCTTATAGTTACATCATCTTAACACATGCGAACGATCTCCACTTAGTTTACGATGTGCTTAGGAACAAAAAGGATAAAATTCGAACAGTTTGTAATGTCGAGCTTATTTATAGTGCCATTTTGAAGCAGACGTTTGAGGTCGAGCCATACGCAGTGCAAGTTTGCGAGGTCAGACGCTAGTATTCCATTGTTTTTACTATTAAAATGTCAGGGTCAGTTAGTGTAGAAATTACTTTTGTTATTGTTGGTTATTCCCATTGTTCTTGCAATCAAAATAGTATTGAAGTTGAAAGTATCAAAAGTATGTACAAAAGTATTCAGAAAATTGCCATTTAAAGGAAAAAGGTAGGTTGGTTATACGATGTTGTATGCTCTGTCCAAAATGAGAATTGTGTTAGTTCTTATATTCCAAAGTGTCTTTTATTATTCGTATGGTAATTATTCATGTTTTGTTATTATTTACCACTAAGTGATGATAATTAATGTAAGGAAACGTATAGAATTTTAAGAACTAAATACATATATGATGTTTCTTAAATTTTGAATACATAATTTGTAATATTTACAAACAGTTTTCTTATAATCCTACTTTATTATTATGTTAATAAACAAACGAGATGCTAAAATGGTCTTATTTTATGCGCACATAATTTCTTTAACTTCTTAGCTTTCAGTTCATCATGTAGGTCAGAGCTGTCCAACTTCAAGGGGCCGTTGTATGCGACTTTGTGAGTGATTTGTAATAAATATAAAACGTGTATTTTTCAATAATTTTTATATATTCAAGAAGCTTAAGTTACATTACAAAAAGCACTGAAACATAAAAGAGATATACAGGGTGTTCCCTGAGGTAACCGACAAACTTACACCATGTGTTCTAGAAGTGATTCTAAACAAAAAAATTCATATTCACTTTAGGTTAATCCCTTTCCGTTCTTGAGATACCGACAAGAGAAAAAAATTACATCAATTAATGTAAATTTACGTATAGAGATGTGATGTTTCACCCCCTTACTAAGGGCGTCAAAGATTTATACCTCGGGTTAAGCTCAAATCGGAGAAATACGTTCACTCAAATATATATTCGATTAGGTAAAACACCAGATGAATACCAAAACAAATATAATGTTGTTAGCTAGTTACAATGATTAATTAAAAATAACTCTGAGTTGTACCTCATTTAAAATTAACATGTTCTTCTGGAATGGTGTACGGTTTCGTGGGTTGAGCTGCAACCCAATGCACCGGCGAGTGTTGCTTGCGGGTCCCTATTGGTAGTCCGCCGGTATGCACGCCTGCGAATCCTGGGTTCTATCTAATAGCCAAAAGAGCAAGATACAAGCCTGTGAAATGAAATTCCTAAGGAAAGTGGCCGGAGTTACAAGATTAGACAAAATCAGAAACGACTTAAAAGTAGAACAGGTACAAATAAAAATAGAAAAACAACAACTCAGATGGTTCGGACACATGGTAAGAATGCCAACAGACAGGAAAGTAAAAGAACTCTGGGAAATGGGCTCAGACAAGAAGCGAACAAGAGGGAGACCAAAGAAAGCATGGAACGAAGTGATAACTAAAATAGTGGAGAAAAAAGGAAGCAGCTGGAGACATGCTCTGGCAACAGCAAAGGAGAGGAAGGGTTGGAAGCTATTCTGCAAGTAAGACCCACCTAACCCTCGACACCCACTGGGTAAAAGAGGGATCAGATGAAGTAAGTAAGTAAGTATGTTCTTCTGGAATGGTGTACGGTTTCGTGGGTTGAGCTGCAACCCATTGCACCGGCGAGTGTTGCTATTCGGGAAATGGGTTGAGTAGGTCATTTTTTCCTGCAAACTTGACCTTCCACTCAGCAGTGATTTTAAGCTGTAATTTTCCGGTGAATTTAGCGACTTTAAGGGTTACCTGGGGCCGGCGTTAGTGTCTAAACTCTGGTGCAGAGGTTGTTGGTACTTTACGACGGCTAGGCGTCGTTCTTGTAGGGAACGAGGTGTCAAATCTTGCAGATGGAATTTATTCGCCTTGAGCCGGAAAATGATGTTGACAATTCCCCAGTAGGGAATTTGCGGGCTGCGTAGTCGAACGTCGAAGGTGAGTTTATGAAGGGCGGCTACAGGGCTCTAGCTGCTCACAAGCGGGCTAGAGGCTGCGATTGCTACAGGTTACAGGTTTAATTATTAGTAAAATGAGGTTATGAGGAGTATTTCACCTCTCGGGGCGCCGGGATTTGCGTTTAAAAATTAGGCGGTTGGAAATGGCTTTTAAGCAGTTAGCCCTGCAAGACAGAACAGCGTATCAAGTCAGGGTTAAAGCCTCAGGGATTCGATTTCCCAAGAAAGTTCAACAATCAAGGTAAAATCGAATTCTAGCGGTCTTGCTCTTGCGAAAAATTTGAACTTCTCGGGCTGACAGTACAACACGCCATCTCCCTTGAGGCCAGTTCTGGTAAGGGTTGGAGGCCTACTCTGTTAGACAGTTCAGCGTGTCAGACCGGAAGACCCAGGTAGAAAAGGCGATGACAAAATCAGGACTGGTGGACTCAAGGGGGAATAATCTTAAGCTACTGGAACTGGTAGTGCAATCTTCTTTTATATTTTTTCTGCCGCGTTATCGGGGTACTTGCCCTAGCTTCCACTGGAGAGGGAACGACGCGGTCGTTCATACTTCGCGGCCACGCGCATCGCGGCGTCGAATTGATGCAGCGCTTGATTAGACGATGTATAAAATTTAAATACATTTTATGTATAATAAAAATTTAATCCAGGAGCAAGCGTTACAGAGATAAGTAAGCTAGATAAAATGACATTCGTTGATAAGTAAAAACTGTCAAAGTAATCATTAGTTAACAACAATTAACTACTAGAAGAACTAAACACTACTAAAAAACAATCAAAAACAGGTGTTTGATCGCTACAACACCATTCGCGTTGGTGGCAACTGCCAGACTGAGACAACGAACAAGACAAGCCTTACATTGGAGGTGGGCGGGACTGTTTCCTAACAATGTTAAAATATAGTGTGAAAATTCTTTTACTAATGATATATTTTTATACCCTTGTCCTATGTATCTATTTTAAATTGTTGTCAATTATTTATGATGTATATTCTAAGATTAATGTTTCCTGAAAGTGAAGTATCTATCGATCCGCGGGCCGCAAAAATATCCTGGCGGGCCGTATGCGGCCCGCGGGCCACATGTTGGACAGCCCTGATGTAGGTAATTATAAAGTTTTTCAAGTGATAAGAATAAGTTCTTAGTCACATTATTTTTTGCAGTTTTTTATGCAATTTGTGGAAATCCAAATTTTGTTTAAACATTAATAAAAATAAATTGCAATTTTAAGAACTGTTTTAAAATTACTAAAACAAAATAGCACCTGAAAGATGTTTGACAAAAATAAAAAATAAACTACCGGGTGTCTTAAAACGGATTACATGTAGTATGCTTGGAATTTCCCATAATGCAATATAAAATTACTTCTACACGAAGTGTACGAAGTATTGAAATTCCCTCATATCAAAAATCACTCTGAGTCAAATATCTCTAAAATTTGTGCCAACCGACTAATGAACCCACTATACCAAATCTCCGTCTCGGCTGTGCGGATCTTTTGGTGAAGATACCAGCCCACTAGAACCCTTCCCCTGTATTGTGGGGTGCCTAAACGTGCTGTGCGGGTATGTATGTTCGTATGTGTACACGATTCCGGTCGCCAGAAACCTTCGTGAAGTCTTGGATCGTTTTCATATCATAGGTCCTCCGAAAATGAAGGCAACATCAACTTTTGAGGTATGGTCGTTGGCAAAAAACATTTTTTTTTTGTTGATAAATAACTGGTTCATAACATTTCATTGTATTAGCGAAACGGAGTGATGCTGAGTGTAGAAGTATTCTTGGAAAGCACGGAAGGGCGCTTTTCTTGGGTGGGGGGTACCGTATATTTTTACTTGAAATTGGCGAGACTGTAAGTCTATGTCAAATTCGAGTTTAGCAGGTTATGTTTTGCGTCAGTTTTGACAAAACTGACGCAATACCTAACGTGCTACCCTCTAATTTGACATAGGCTTACAGTCTTGCCAATTTTAAGTAATGTTTTGGAATACATTATGGGAAATTCACAGCATACTAGATATATATTTTTTTAAGATACTTGGTGCTTAAACGTGCTCCTAAAAAGACATTCGATATGTAGAAGCAGAAAGCTGAAGGTTTCTTATAGAGTTACGCTTGAATATTTCACAATTATACATCGCAGATAGTTAACATCAAAAGGAAATTGACATATATGACATTCGCATTGTCAAATAGACGGTAAGTTGGCACTACTGCTATTTTTCACTAAGCAATTTTTGTTTATCGTATCTTATCTGTCACACCACGGCCTGCTGAATTGTGTTACAAAACGTCACTTTATACAGCCTGGGCATTTTTTAAAAATTTATTGTTTTCATTTCTGAGAAAACGCTAATTTCGGCCGTTTTGGCGCCACATACCCACGATGACATTTAGATGACAGCCTGTCATGGCAAATAATGTTTTAAAAATGATTCTTTAAATGCAGTATCAGTAGAATAAGAATTTATGTTTTGAATTTAATGTTAATATGAATGGTGTAATCTATTTACAGTGCCGTGTATGTATATCTTAGAGATTTATAGTTTTAAAATTGTTCTTGAGAGGGATCTTGAGTTCCAAGAATTCGTAGTTGAAGACAAAGTAATATTTTCAGGCAGGTATTTGTTGGATAGCTCACACATTCTCTTTAAAATAGAATGTGATATGCAGATAATCGTATTATTCTTATAAATTTGGAAGATGTTACTAGGTGGTGTTGTAACGTTTCACTCCAAATTAAGCGCGATCAAAATTAATTTGAAATTAATAGCGTTTAATTTTCGTCTAGGCCAACAATGGACGTTACAACAATGGAAATTTTTCCCAATGCACTCGAACTGGCAGAACTCGATCGACGCGGTCGATACGGAGAATCGGTCACCGCGCACCTCTTCCTTAATACGCGAGAAGCCCTGAGAGCCGATCGCCGCGTTTAAAACCAAATTCGAGCAGCGTACTAGAGGAGATCGTCACCAGAATTTAACCGGGCTTCCAGCAGCCCTCAGCGGCTGGCGCCGCAGAACATCCGAATCTCCGACCAGAAACCGATCTGAAGAATACGAACTAATAATTCGATTTCTCCCAGGTACCTGCCTATATAAACGTATTTCTGGACTCGGACTGCGTTTATTAGGATTTAATTGTAAATCGAAAACAATAAGTTTTCTCAGCACAACTCTCGATAATCGGATTGTGCAGGCATTATTCTTATAATTTCGTAAAGTTTGCTACGACTGTTCGCCTACGAATTGAGCTTATATTTGGGTTATCGAAATAACTTTATTTCGTGGGCGAGCGATCCAGGCAATCTTACAGAACGAATAATTCACAATTGAACTTGGCTGGCATATCAGCGATTTTCAATTGGGGTTTTTCGTGGAAATTAAGATGCCTCCGAATATAACGACTACGTGTGCAGAAATAATCATAATTCAAATCTTACGAAATTTAAAACCCCTGTCAGAATACAGTTAAATTTGCATATACTTCCGAGTACTTTAGAGCAAACTTCGTTTGTATTAGAGATTTGCAAATTTTGGAACCAGTTCACAGTTCATGTGGAAGATAGTAAACCGTTGTATAAATTCGATACTTACCCTGTGATAGCATATTTAGATCACTACGTGCCTACGGCCTTCACACGCGCCGTTTTATAAGATAACCTCGAAATGAATTTTGATCCACGGTCAAAGGTCGACTGCACTCTTAACATATCACAAGGAAGTGCACGTGTACAGATATGTACTTAATTCAAACAAATTATAGTTCCGATCCAGTCACTTCATAATTAAAATAAATCAGAATCTTCCTTTTGTTTACACCGACACTCATTGACATATTTAATTCTTATTTTGTTTTCCAGTTGTACCAACTTGACCCCGCAGGTCTTATACTTTGAAGCTCACGGGCATACATCGATGCACACGAGGTGGCCTACCGTCTCCGGGAACCAGGACGAAAAATTAAATACAATATAAACTGTAACTTTATTCAACAAACGCATTTATTTTATTTTAGTTATGTAAATTAGTAGGGAATAAATGTATATTTTAGTCAAACCTGTTTCCTTAAATCAGTCAAAGTGTGAGTAATCAGGACCTGGACCCAATACAAGGGCTACCATTCTTAAAAGGGCATAATTGATAATGCTACAGAGGCACTTTCCAAATTAAATATAAATCTGAATTTATTACGAAGCCCTGCTAGCATTGCAGTGTTAGGAATGAAGTATTGGTAAAAATTCAGTATACGGTGCGGTAAATTGCGCATGCTCAAAAATGTAACGTTGAACATACTCTCTTCTCGTATTTTTTCTCTAAAAAGAGTTCATCAAGACCTAACAACTAACCTAAACCGCTACCCTGAACCGCCGAGAGCGCAACAACATTGCTTTAAACAGTACTACAGTGACTATATATACAAGACAGTGTGGCCATACAATTGTTGGCGGCCATTCTCAGCAAATTTGAGCTTAGAGATATACAGTGCCTTTAGAAATAATCGAACGTTTTTGAGTGGTCATTATTTTGGCGCTAGTTATTTTAACTAGTTGATGTTAGCTAAACGTGCAGTGTTATGTTTGAACTTTTGACATTTTTCATTGGCATTCGTTCGTGGTGCTTTAAGGTGTTGCATGAAGTTTGCAACCGGTTTCAGTTATGGTAGTTTACAAAACAGCTAAATGCCGTCTTCCTGTTCCCTGTCTCCAAACCTCCCTGTCCTGTGCTTGGTCTTCTTCCAGGTTTCTTTCTTCCATGGCTCTCCGAATACCCTCAATCCACGGTTTGTGTGGTCTACCTCTTTTTTTCTTATCCGGCGGCGACCATTTAAAGATCTTCATAGACCACGTCGTCTCCTCCATTCTCATCAGATGACCAAACCAGTTTAACGCTTTCCGTTCAGTTCTGTCCACAACTCATTCTGGTGCCTGCATTCTGCGTCTTATTTCCTCGTTCGTCCCTCTATCTCGTCTCTATACCTTTCCGCTTTTTCGTCCATTTGAGCTGTGTCTAGTCTTTGTTTCATTTCCGCTGTTACAGTCCATACCTCACTGCCATAACATAGCATCGACTCTACCATTACTTCACCTATTCTTTTTTTGTCTTTGTTAGAGATAGTATTGTCCCATCAAATTGATTTCAAGCATCCCATTATCTTCTTACTTTCTACTATTCGAGTTTTGATCTCTTCTGTTCCCAGACCTTTTTCATCGATTGTATTGTAGCACCGAGGTATTTAAACCTTTCTACTTGTCTTACTGCGACATCTTCATTTATTAAGACTTCATATTGTGCTTCCGAGTTGATTACTAAATAGATACTCCGTTTTCTCTAAACTTATGCTAAAGCCCCATTCATCGTAGCACCGATGTAATATCTTTATCATACATTCCAAGTCGAACGCATCTTGTGCTATTAGGTACAACAATGGCACAATTCTAAATTGTCACATTTAAATACTGTGCAAAATATTAGTTTTTCAGGGCAATAGATGATAAAATATCACCCGCTTGCGACGCTAATAAATTATTTGACACTGACAATTTACAATTGTCAGATTTGAAAGGTTTTATTTTCTTCTATAACCAAATGAGCAGGTTCTACCAACCTCTTTGAGAACAACTTAGAAGTAACTAAATATTTTACCTGTTAATGGCGGATATTTGCGTCGACCAATAGCTGCGAAGACATCCTATGGCCACACTGTCTTGTATAAAGCCACTGTAAACAGTACGAGTCGATAGCGGCACCCACAACATTTTTACGTACGCTGATCGAACTATAAAGCACTCCGCTCTCAGCGCATGCGCAATAGACCGGATCATATACTGGCTTTGACCCGAAGTATTTTGTTTTGTTTAATATTGTTGTAGTTTATGTGTAATTCACTGTTGTAAGATTTTTAAAATTAAAATGTAAAAGTTCTTTGTTGTATTGGACACCCATCTGTAAATGTAGTAATTAAAAATATACCAAAAAAGTGCAGGCACAGCAGTGAGCAGTGTGCTTAATAGTCTTCGCACAGAAGTTACTCGCAAACAACTTTCTTCAAAATACAAACTACAAATAATTTCTTTCCTGTGGTTTTCGCTGTTTATCTGTATTTGAATAAAAATAGAAATTGCTAGCACGTACGTGGTTTTGAGGATCAATACCATAATTTAAATTTAGCTTTCAAACCATTTTATTGGTAAAACTTGATTTGAGGGAAATTCATGGCAAGATCTCCAATCTGTATACTTGCATGTTGCAATACAACACCTTTTATACATAGAATATGCAGAACCGCTTCCCATTTTAACAAAACCAAACCAAATCGTAAACAATATAAAAGAATAACTTAATAAAAAAATTTAACTGTGAACGGAAATAACGCAAATAGGAAAATACACAAACAAAACTAGCAGGAAACTAATAAAAAACACAATGGGAAATCAAACGTAGGAAGTACACGAGAGGGTTATAACAACACGTCAATAAAAAAACCAATTAGGGCAGGCTGTCATATCGTAGGGCTAGGATTTTAATGACGTTAAAAATCAGTGAAAATGCAAAATAAAAAATGCAATTATGACTTAAAAATCTCGCAAAAATGACATAAAAATTTAAAAATGTTATTTCCAAATTAGAACCTTTTACTTTGATTTTTAAAATACAGAATCAAGAATCGGTATCAGTATCAGTAACCCAAAAAAAAACCAGGTAGACGCAATACCTTTATTCATTCAACTTAATCCTAAATACTTAACAATAATTTTATTAACTACAATAAATGTGAATTACAGTATACAGTGAAAACTTTTATGTAAATTTTCAAATGAAAATGATTGTCTGTTGTCATTCAATAAGCATTTATATATAGAAAAGCTCTTTTCTACTTTGACTGATACAACAAGAGCATACTTAAAATAGGGTATGTCACTTGAAGTTAGTTCTAATTCGTCACTAAAATTAACCGATCAAATTTCCCCTGATAGAACTTTAGCGAACACATTGTTTCGTAGTCCTTATTTTTCCTCAAAACACTCTCCACTCACTTTCTTTGTTATAGCTTTTCCCATGTTACCACGCGCACCCTTTAAATCACTAACAGTTTTATTAATCAACCGTAGTTGATCCACCAGCTGCACTTGCGACTGTTCCAGAGTGGTTATTGCAGTAGGAATGAAACCAAAGTTTGCCTTGATGAATGAGAGTTTTGTAGCAATTTCAACATCTTCGAACACTTCTTGTGCTATTTTCATTGAAGCTGCTTCAGTGCTGTCGAACGAATCGATTATCTTTTTAACGACTTTTAAGTTTTCACAGTATATAGTAATTGCAGGCTTCAATCCAGGTACCCCATCTTGTTAAAACCGGGGATGCAGGGAGTGGAATATCTGGAGCTTTGGTTTTGAACGCCGTAACTCGTGAAGGAGCTTTTAAAACAACCTTTTTTACACAGCCAATACATTTCTGGAAATTGACCGCGAACTTCCTCAGCGACTCTATGTAAAGCATGGGCCAAACACGTTAAATGCAGCATCTTGGAGTAGAGAGCTCGAAGATAGTTAGCAGCCTTGACCATGTAGGGTGCAGCGTCCGTTATTAACAGTAGCAATTTATCGTGCTTAATTCCATGAGGCCACAACGCTCTCATTGAATTATCAAAGAATTTGCTTATTGTAGAATAGTTAACTTTATCCAAATGCTCACAATTAAGTAAAAACTGTTCACCAGGGCCGTCCTCTTCCAGAGTTCCAACGATGATATTTGCTACATACCGTCCTAGAGAATCTGTAGTTTCATCCATGGATACCCACAGATTTTTTTTTCCAACTCGTGTCCTTATTTCGACCAGCGTCTTGTCGTAACAACGAGAAACATAGTTTTTTCTCAGTGTTGAAGGATCTGGTATTGATTTTCCGGTGTGCCTTTATAAGAAATTCCTCAGCTTAGGATGGCTCGGCTTATTCAACTGGATGTCCGCCGAAAGAAACACCATACGCAGCTCTTCAAAAAAATGATTGGGAGATGACACGGTTTCGCTAAGAAGCTGTTCTTGTAGTACGTTTTGGTCGTTCAGTCGCTGCAAACTTCGTTTATGTTTTCTCGATTGACATGTTGCTCCACTGTAAACTTTCTTTCGGCAGCTACCTTCACAATTCACATTGCACAACTTGCAGAATAAAATTTTGTCATCAGTGGAAAAGACATTTTCTCCATACACAACAAAAGGAAAGATCGCACTAAACCCGCTTTCGAACTTAACTGAAGAACAAAATACACACGTCTGTTGATAAGAACGTGAAGAAACTGAAAAAAGCAAAGGAAAAAAGACAAAAGTGGGGTATCAGAAAATGGAAATAGATGGAAAGAACTTTTTCTGGAGTGATGAGGATGGAGGAAGATTAAAAAACAGTGAAAATGCAGCTCCAAAAAACGAAATACATTAAACAAGGATGGTTTAACGATGACGAAACAGGCAAAGGAAACGGACTTGAAGAACAGCAAAAAAGAAAAAAGGGAAAAAATAAAAACAAGGACAATTCAAATGCAAACATAAACTTAGCTAATTGGAACGTGCAAGGTCTAAATAGAGAACACAATAGTGACACGATAACGATTACGGCAAGAAAAAGGACAACGATATGGAATATGGAACGGATAATAAGGATTTGGAAAGAAGAACTGAAAAGCGTAAAGATAGGAACATGGAACACGAAGAGTATTACCGGGAAAGAAGAGGAACTAATCACAGAAATACAGAACAGAAAAATAGACTACCTAAGGATTACTGAAACTAAGAAGAAAGGAAAAGGAACCAAGAAATTAACAAATGACTACTGGATGATATGGTCTGGAGTGAAAACAGAAGAGCATGCAAGCGCTGGAGTTGCTTTAATACTCAAAGAAGACAAAATGATATATGTAAAGAATGAGAATTTTGTAAGCGAAAGAATACTCTCAGTTACGTTCAAGGAAGGAAACGGGAAAGAAGATTACCTTGTTATAGTAGCCTACGGACCCAATGAAGATGACATCAAAGGCGAAAAAGGCAAATTCTACCAACAACTACAGGAAGAACTAAACAATAGCAACAGTAGCGTTATATTAATGGGAGACTTAAACGGAAGAGTGGGAAATAACAACACAGGAATAGAATGGCGTCTAGGAAAACAAGGTGAAAAAATAAAGAACTCAAACAGAGAAAGAATAATAAATTTGTGTCTGGACAATGAACTAGTAATTACCAACTCCCATTTCCAGCATAAAGAAATCCATAAAATCACAAGGGAAGTCCAAAATGGAAACGAAAGATCTATAATAGATTAATTCCTGGTTAGTAAAAATAGGTGGAACAAAGTCAGAGACGTAAAAGTTAAAAGAGGTTCGGAAATTGGAAGCGACCACAACCTACTATTGATGATATTAGACATGGGTAACGATAGAACTATAAAAGACAGGAAAAGAAAGATAGTAAGCAGAAAGATTAGATGTCACAAACTAAGAGAGAACCAATACAAAATCAGATACCAAGAGAAACTAGAACAAAAGTGTAGGAACATCCCAACACACAGTACTACTGAGGAGATATGGACTATATTGAAAGATAGTAAATACTCAGACAAAAAGAACACACTGGTGGACTAAGGAGGTCAAAGAAGCTATTAAGAAGAAAAAATTAAGTTGGAAAATATATTTAAGCACAAAAACGCAAACAAATTATGATCGATATAAAAGAGAGAGAGGAGAGGTCAAAAGATTAGTGAAAGAAGAAAAGCAAAAAACCTGGGTAAAATTTGGAAAAAAAATTGAAAAGGCATATAACGAAAACCAAAAGCTTTCCTTCGGGGCAATAAAAAATGCAAAGAAAAGCACAGGAGACTCATGAACATCAAAGATGAAGAAGATGAAATAATCACAGAGGAGCAAAAAATAATGGAGAGATGGTGACGATATTTTAGGGATTTATTAGAGGGTGCAGATGACCTAAACACGGAAGAAAACACGCGGGAAAGCAATAACCCTACAGAAATAGTAAGGCAAACATCAGATCAAGACATAACTAAGGAAGAAATTGAAGAGGCAATAAAGAAAATGAAAATAGGCAAAGCGCCAGGATATGATGAACTAACTGGAGACATGATAAAGGCAAGAGAAGCGCAAATACTTGAAATACTAAAAATCCTAATGAACAAGGTAATGAACAATGGGGAAGCTCCAGAAGACTGGAAAATCGGTATAATAACCCCAATATACAAGAAAGGGGACAGGAAGAACTGTAACAACTATAGGGGTATTACGCTACTAAGTACAGTAGGCAAACTATACGCAAGGATTTTAGAGAAAAGATTAAGAGAAACTTTAGAAAAAACTATCGAAGACACGCAGCAGGGATTTAGGAAGAACAGAGGTACAACGGATGCAATATTTATAATCCGACAAATAATAGAAAAAGCCATCAGAAAAGACGGAGAGGTACACCTTTGTTCCATCGACTTTGAGAAAGCCTTCGATAAAGTTAACAGAGAAGACATTTGGAGAATATTAGAAAAACGAGGAGTAGAAGAAAAACTGATTAAGGGTGTCAAGGCATTATACTCACAGACCAAAAATTTCGTAAGGGTCAGGCAAGAAAGATCACAAATGTTTGAAACTACTAAAGGTGTAAGACAAGGTTGCATACTAAGACCTCTGCTATTTACCTTAGTGTTAGATGAAGGGGTTAAACAAGCGAAAAGCGAAGTAATACCTTACCCAGTGGGCCACTGGAAAATGGAGAATATACAAATCTCAGAACTCCTATACGCAGATGATATGGTAGTAGTAGCAAAAGACGAAAAAACGCTCAAAAAGAACTTAGAAAGATATACAAACAACTTAAAAACTTTCAATATGACAATAAATAAACAAAAAACGAAACGATGATAGCCAGTAGGAAAGACAAAAAGCATGAAATAAAGATAGGAGAAATACAATTAGAACAGGTACCAAGCTTCAAATACCTTGGCTCGACAATAACGCAGGACGGGAGACTAGATAAAGAAGTAAAGGAAAGAACAGCATCAGCAGGAAGGCTATTTAATGCGATAAAGAGCAAATTCTTGGCGAAAAAAGAAATCCCAAAAGCGGCTAAAACAGAAGTGTTTAAAAAAATAGTAACACCGATCCTTACCTACGATTCCGAAACATGGTCGCTTACAAAAAGCCAGAAAAGCAGAATCCGAAGTGAGGAAATGAGGTTTCTCAGGAAAATCGAAGGAAAATCAAAGATAGACAAAATTAAGAACTCAACCTTCAGGAAAAACTTAAAAACAAAGCCGGTATTACAATCAATTGAAGAAGAAAGCCTAAGATGGTATGGACATGTCACAAGAAGAGAAGACGATAAAATAGTCAAACGAGTAGCAGAAGCCAAACCCATGAGAAAGAAAATGAGGGGAAGACCTAGAAGAACATGGTTAGAAGTAATAAGGAAAGCAGCAGAAAGGAGAGACGTACAGTGGAACCAGGTGAAGCAAAGGGCGTAAGACAGGAAAGCCTGGAAAGAAATTTGAAAACGAGAACCTAGACAATAACTCAACGCCACCCACGTCTTACACCCGAAAGGATAGAAAAACATTAGTAAGTTTACTACACAACAAAAGGAAAGATCGCACTAAACCCGCTTTCAAACTTAACTGAAGAACAAAATACACACGTCTGTTGATAAGAACGTGAAAAAACTGAATAAGACTGCAAAATTATTTTAAGAAGCAATTAGGTAAGATAAGGCCGGAATATCATTGTTGGTTCATTCCCACCCACTGCAGGCCAGTCTTAGAAAACAGCTGTGTAAGTTACTGACTCACTGTCTGCATTCCAAAGAAATTTAATCCCTTAATGGGCATTCTTTTGTGGATGACTTAAGCACGTTTCCAGAAAACATTAACTTTGCGTTTAACTAACAATAGAGGTTTTAGGCTTCATTTCTAAACAGGTAAAAATACCGGAACAACCGGAACTACCGAGAATAGAAAAATATTGCAATTTGTCCTAGACTGCATGAAAAATAAAACTTTGACAAAAGTTTATAAGCTCGCCAAGGAAAATATCGCCAAATATAAAAAAAATTAGGGCTATTTCTCAAAAATGCAAAAAATTCAAACAAAAACACAATAAAAACCCAAAAAAATGATGGAAATACCTTAAAAATTAGCAAAAAATGCCCAATTCCTCAAAAATGGTAAAAAATGCAAAAAATGCACCAACAAGTTGCTCTCATTTGATTCAATTTATCCTGAAACACGTTTATATATAACTGAGCAATGTCTCAGACTTTCAAAAAATTTTTAAGAAAAGGCGGAAAGATTAATAAATATTTGCATCGTAGTCAATGTGGTAACTGATGTTACATTGCAAATTTGAAATTCCCGCTAGTGGGTATACAGCGCTTTGTGGAGAATCGCGAAACTTCACATATGCCCAGCATAGCCAACTAATATTTAGGTTAGCTTACGCTAATACAGCCATTACAATCACCATAAAAACATGATTCTGTAAAGCATGCCATGACAAAATCAAGGTTGGTAAAACTGAAAGCGTGTTTAGGAGGTTGCCTCGTTCCCATTTAAACCCATTGTTTGATTATTTTCCTCCGCAAAAAGTAACTCATGACGTCATACGAACCGCGCGAAATTTAAAATCGTAATGTCAAATAACTGTTGATAAACTTTACAATGCCTGTGACTTGTGCAGTGTCTGGTTGTTTCACTAATTTATCAACGCAGCAAAAAAGGATAGGAAAATACAAAATATGCAAGAAAAAATAAATTTATTAAGAATGAGCTGTAAAAAGAAAATTAATGTCGCAAAGAGTTGCAAATGTGCTAGTATCTTTCCAAAAATATTTACGCCTTCTCAATTACGAAAAATTAAAGGTTCTAGAAATATAAAATGGACAACACAGGATATTACTCAAGCTTTTACTTTGAGATATTTGAGCAAGGTGAGTTACATATATCTAAGAGAATCCTTGAATTATCCATTACCAGGTTAATTGGTGATCCATTATGTTATAACATATCAATAAAATGATAAAATACCATACCTAATTACCTAATAGTTTTTTTTATTAATACAGGAATTTCAACATTGCAACGTTGGGCTTCTAAAATGGACATGCAGCAGGGTTTACTGAAAACTGTTTTCCAGTTCCTAATAATTGCAGAAATAACTATGTCAGAAATAGACAAGTTAGTAGTTCTTCAATATGATGAGATGAAGGTTGCTGAATCGTACGAATATGTCAAAAATGACCGGGTAATTGAACCTCATTCACAACTGCAAATTGTAAATGCTCAAGGTTTAATTGGAAAATGGAAAACTCCTGTTTTTGCCGACTTTGATCAAAGGATGACTCCAGAAATCCTACATAATGTTATAAAGGCGCTGCACCACATAGGTTTTAAAGTTATTGAATGTGTAAGTGATTGCAGATCAACAAATATTTCACTGTGGCTTGATTTAAATGTTACATATGAAAACCCATTTATTACACATCAATTGACTGGTTCAAATATTTACTTCTTTGCGGATGCCCCACATCTTTTCAAGTTAATTAGGAATTGGTATTTAGATTTAGAATTTGTACATAAGAATTGTGTTATTAATAAGGATACATTACATCAGTTAATATCATCAAACGAACAAGAAATTAGTAGCTGCTTTAAACTAACAATGAATCATTTAACTGTCGAAGGTCCTAAAAGACAGAATGTTCGTATGGCAGCAGAATTACTGAGTCATACAACAGCAATAGCGTTAAGACATTACTATCCCGATAATAATGCAGCAATTGAAGTTTCCAATTTTATAGAGCTTGTTAACTCATGGTATGACATCATGAACTCGTATACACCCGATCACGACCTAATTATTAAATCTGCATATGGTAAAAATATTGATGCTCAAAATGCCATTTTAGATCAAATGTATAATTTGGATAGCACAGTCATTTTCAAGAGAAAAAGGGTCATTCAAACATTTCAAAAAGGAATCTTGTTATCTATCAATTCGATAAAACATTTATATAAAGATTTACATGAACTATATGGTATAGCTTACATATTAACGCACAGATTAAACCAAGATTCGCTAGAAAATCTATTTTGGCCAATTGAGAACACAAGGTGGTTTAAACGATCATCCTACACCCACGCATGCTCTACAACGGCTGCGATTAATTATATTGGGAAAATCTACCAACCTACAAATTAATTCAAATACCAATCGTTGTTCTGATATTTATGTTGTTGGTGAAGTTATAAGAGAGTCTGGCGCTGAGATTCCTGCTGAAGATTCATCAACTTCAAGCTTATCAGATACGTTTGAAAACATGGAAGGCAAGAAACCCCATGACGTCGGTCTAAGCGATTATTTAGAAAAAGACTGTCTCCAATATTTAGCAGTATGGATAGCCAAAAAACTTCAAACTAGTCTCCCTCATCATGGCAATCACACTTATAGTTTACAAGAAAAACAAGTAGATAATTTGGTAGTACCTCCATGGGTAGTACATTTGTCCTATATGGTGGATTAATTCAACCTTCTAATGAGTTTTTTGCCCTGATTAAAAATTTGGATGAGGAATTTAAAAATTATATGTCTTCCGGTTTAAGTAACCCAAAGAAAATTACAAAAAAACTTATTAATAAACTCAAAATTAAATATTATGATGTCGATATTATACTGAAAATGTTTGTTAAACAGCGGATATTTATTAGAATGAAGTTTTTAAATTATAAATATAGTGAGCAGAAAAATTCTAAATTCAAGAAATATCAAGCTGGAAATAAAATGAAAAAGATTATAACTTAATATTGTGCTTTCATTTTACTTTAAATACTTTAATTTTTGGGTTATCTACACCACAAAATCGGTGGTCTCTTTCTTTGTATGTATCTTTATTTGCTATCTCCTTCGAAGATACTGGACCGATTAAATTGTATGATAGTTTAAAATTTTGCTAATTAGATCAAAGGCCGGTTTTGATTTAAAAAAAAGTACGAAAAATTAAAGTAAAATGAAATTAATTAAATCGTATAATTTTAAATTACAAATACTCAATGTTCATCTATCAACATTTTTGTATATATAATTGGTAAGGTTGTATGTGTTTTTTATTGTAACGTGTAACACCCTTTCCCACCGAAGCGTAGCTTGGGTGATTCACTAGCTTAATGTAAAATTACACGTTGCTATCAGTTATAAAAATGACGAATGTTTGTTCATTACTTAAATAACTTCATTTATGAATTTATTAAGATAACTTAAAACGAACATTAACAAAACTTACTAAAAATGTACATTTATTTAAATACACTATAACTCAGCAAACTATCTACAATATAATTAATCACTATCACAAGTGTCATCAGATTCTTCATCGTTGACTTGTATTATTATTGGAGTAATGTCTTCTACGTCAAAACCCACTTCCCTGTCCGCCCACTTCTGTATAATGCCCTCTGCCTGTGCAACACAATTTGACCATGTTTCAGCTGTTACATAACGCTTTTTGCCACATATTTATGGTTTTTTCTACACCGTACCCATCTTCACCTATATGCTTATTATAATAAGTTTTGGCGATTCCCCAAACATCTTCAGTGGGGTTGAAAATACAATGGTAGGGAGGAAGTCGGACCACAGTATGTCCATACTGTTCAGCAAGGTGGTCTGCGACATACGTTTTTGGAGGTTTGTCTGAAAAAAAATAATTAGTACTTTAGCACACAAAATTCACTTAATATACTTACTGTACAACCAACTGCAATAATTCCATTTTTAATACATTCCCCTCAATATTCACTGACCGACTTGCTAACCAATCAATAATATGTATCTTGTTTTTTCAAACTAGCATTGGGCGTTTTATCGTGCTATGATAACTTGCGTTATCCATTAACAATAATTGATGGCTCCTCAAACAGTGCCATTTTCGAAAATCCAGGTTTCGTGTAAGTATACAAATTGTGACGGTCTTTTCCTGCTGCAGATTTTTAATGTACTTCCTTAAAGACACCACTCTGCGGAAAGCAATGTGATCCACCTCCATAAGCCCTCTGCGTGGATCATCCTTTTTCCAGCGGAATCCTACATCTTTCAGGACCTTTTCTAACGAAGATATTCCTCCCTTGTAAATATCTCTTTCCTTTAAAATTCGCAATACAGATGTCCGAGTAATATCTTGTTCTAACAACAAAATATCCTTGTAATGTTCAGCAATAGCGAGTAAATGATTCACTTACTGTTTTGGTACATTTCATAAACCACATTTCTTATGGCTACTTCATCGAAATCGTCAATGTCCACTACGGGCTGAGTTCTCTGCTTTTTCTGCTTCGCGCTTTTGATATGTTCATTTGATTTTACCGTCTGGGAAACCAAACTAACGGTTGGTATACATACTTGCAAGGCATTTGCAACTCTCTATAATAAATAAAACACTATAATGTAATAATACAATAATTATACATTTATTCCACAATGTAACTAACCTCTTGTACAACAGCTAAAGCAATCAAGGGCCCTCCATTGTCGCGTTGTTGCTCGTAAAAGCTTATTAGGAAGGCTATAAGCTGTTTTCACTGCTGACATCAAGCTTTCGGAATTATTTCCTCTGCATAACACACGTATAGGCCATTCAGTAAACACAAAAACATTTAAATTATTTTGAAGTTGGCATTTACATAAAATTTTTGTGCTAGGGATTCTGTATTTTGTTTTGCAAAGATTTCCACACCTGCATAAAGACGACTTTGAATTTAAAAATGACAATTAATAAATGTCATTATTTCAGTGTCAAAGTACATATTATTCTGGAAATTCTTGCCTAAACTTTTATAAAATGTAGTAACAATACCTATTACTAAATGCTACATCAATAATATCCAACACAGTATTTGTTTAACATCTTTAAAAGTAGTTATGACGGATACCAATTAAATGTCACACTCCTAACCTATTTGTTTTAGTAACTTTTTGTAAGAACATTCCTAGACAAAAGATGCATTTTGGGAGTACACTCATGAAATTTTAGAAATCAAAGGCCACTTTGTGTTTTTATGTTTAGTGAACAGACTATAAACGCAATCTCAATAAGTTAGGTTAGAAATAATATGTAGTATCTAATGACGTCACGAGTTACTTTCCCCCCGCCCCGCGAATTTAATTTTTTCGAATCTTGAGGCAACCTCCTAAACACGCTTTCAGTTTTACCAACCTTGGACAAAATGTCATTTGGCGCCACCTCTTAGTGTTATTCTGAACTTTTAATCAGGGCCTACCGCGATATTCAAATTAAAAACAAATACTGCTGAATAGGTAGATTTGAAAACTTGTCATATTTCAATCAACTATATCCTCAAATTCATATTGCCGTAGTTTGAGTCAGTAATTTTTATATAAACAGGTTCTTTCAAAGCTATTTAAAATGGTTAGAAAGTGGTTTACCTGTGGAAATCCAAACAAACCACTTTTTGAATTTCCAAGCGATATGCAGATTCGTACCAAATGGCTCAAAGCTAATTCAGGAGTGATATTGTTAACACGTTGAAGGACACTAACGCTGAGCAGCGTCCTTAATTGTATCTACCAGTATAACTGAACGCTGCACTGCATCTAATTTTCCATATAAAATAATAGTACATAATCCAGTTGTTACTGTCACCACTGGTACGTACACAGTCATATCAGTGTCACACAAACACGAGTTATTTGCCCCAAACAGCTCTCTTACAGTTATCTACCTCTTTGCTCCTACTTGTGCAGAACGCTAAGCATCGCAGTGTATCACAACACAACCCTATATGAAGTCGGCAACTGTCCTTCAACGTGTTAATTAATAATAAAACTAATTAAATTACCTTTATTTATAATATCTATTTATTATTCATGTATTACATATATTTCTAAACTTATTGAATACTCTACTTTGTGTATTAACCATTTCGATGAGAATTCTCTAAAAGTACTTGACAAAAATACTTGTTTGATTAAAAACGCTACACCAACTGGAACTGTAGATAATACATATTTTTTATCACATTAATTAGAAGTACCATTATGTACATTTTTTAGCAAATTTTACCTAATTTTGAAATTAAATAAGAACAAGAACATTTACTGTCATAGTAGGACTAGTAACATTGTATAACTTATGATTAGCTGTATAATAAATAACCATTAGAATATAATGCAATGTACTTGAGTCATAAATAAATAGTGTTGGTTATGACATGGTGCCGAAACCCGAGCGATAATAATAAACAAAAAACCGCGTAAAAAGAGTGTTTCAGGTGAAAACAAAGTCGCAGTAGTAGGCAACAATGGGCGACGAAGATACTACAACAGGAATTCGACCCCCGAAGTCACTCGAAATCGCCAGCGAAGCGGATATGAGCAAAGCATGGAAGATGTGGCTACAACAATTCAACTGGTATGCTACAGCTACAGTTTTGGCCAAAAAACCCACAGAAATACAATGCGCTATATTCATGTCAACGATAGGGAAGGATGCAGCAGTAATTTACAACACGTTCAACTTAACAGACGAGGAGGCAAAGAACTTGAAAACTATACAAGGTAAGTTCGAAAAACACTTTGTTCCCACTGTAAATGTAACGTATGAGCGATACATATTTAATAAAGCACAGCAAGCCCCCGACGAATCGTTTGACGAATTCTTAACATCGTTAAGACACAAAATTAAAAATTGCAATTATGGTGACCTAGAAAACAGCTTACTATGCGACAGAATAGTTTGTGGTATACACAGCGACGCTCTAAGATCAAGATTACTTGAAGAAAGCAATATTCAGCTAGAAAAAGCAATAAGTATCTGCAGAGCCAACGAACAGGCCCGCAAACAATTAAGTAAGATAAAAGAACAGCATGAAACAGCTCAAGTGGACGCAGTAAAATTCAAGAATAAAGCTAGAACTAGCAAAAAGAACATAACCAAACAAGAACATGAAGAATATGAATGCAAACGGTGTGGCACAAAACATGGGAGAAAATCATGCCCGGCTTATCAGAAGAAATGCAAAAGATGTCACAAGAAAAACCATTTTACTAGCATGTGTAGGGTAAAAGAAATAAAAACGGTACAGATGGCAGCTTCAGAAGACGACAGCGATGAATATGTTTTATATATCTCAGCACTACAGGCAGAAAATGAAGCTACAGATTGGTTTGAAAACGCTAACACTACCAAAGAATAAGAAGGTCAAATTCAAACTAGATTCCGGAGCTCAATGCAACGTCATCTCGGAAAGCATAGCACAAGCCGCTGGCCTGCAAATATACCCCTCAAAGGTAAAACAACTAGTATCGTACTCAAATCATGCTCTTAATGTTTTAGGTGAAGGTTTGGTAAAAATTAAAACTAAACATCATAATGAACCTATCAAAATACTAGTAGTAGATCAAAAAGTACAACCAGTGTTAGGTAAGGATAGTTGTGTAAGTTTAGGCCTAATACAAAGACTAGACATGGTAAACATACAATCGCACTCAATATTTAAAGGCATAGGATGCTTGAAAGGTTTCGAGTATGAAATAGACCTAATTGAAAATCCAAAGTTAACAATAAGTCCAGCGCGTAGGATCCCGCATGGGATAAGAACGGAAGTCAAGAAAGAATTGGATCGGATGACCAATATGAGAATCATCGAGCCAATCAACGAACCAACTCCAGCAGTATCTCCGATGGTAATAGTAAAGCAAAAGGGTAAGTTGCGAATCTGCATAGATCCCTCGGAAATAAATAAAAACTTAAAACAAAGGCATTACCCATTGCAAACAATTGAAGAGATAACAACAAGGATTGATGGTTCAAAATGGTTTACAGTATTAGATTGCAGGAAAGGATTCTGGCAAATTAAAGTCACAGACAGGACAGCCAAATACCTTACTTTTGCAACACCATGGGGACGTTATAAATGCTTAAGAATCCCATTTGGACTCGCCTCAGCACCCGAAATTTATCAACAAATAATGTGTAAAATAATCGGGAATACAAAGGGAGTTGAATGTTCAATGGACGACGTACTAATACATGCAGCAACAAAAGAAGAACTAGATCAATTAACAAATAAGGTCATTAGAATGCTAAATGATAAAGGATTAAAATTAAATAAAGAAAAATGCCAATTTTCCAAAACACACATCAGATTTTTGGGTCATCTGTTAACCGCAGAAGGAATACTACCAGATCCACAGAAAGTCGAAGCAATTGACAGGTTGAAAACACCAACAAACGTCAAAGAACTACAAAGACTCCTTGGAATGGTAACATACCTATCCAAATTTATACCAAATTTGGCAGAAATTACAGCCCCACTCAGAATATTACTCGAAAAAGGAAGTGAATGGGTATGGGACACACAACAAGAAACTGCAACACAAAAGATTAGAGAACTGCTTAAAAAACCACCCCTTCTAGGTTACTACAATCCTAAACGGTCAGTAACTTTATCAGTGGATGCGAGCAGCACGGCAGTAGGAGCAGTATTACTACAGGAACACAAACCAATAGCCTATAGTGCAAAATCGTTAACCAAATCCCAGATTAATTATAGCCAGCTAGAAAAAGAAGCTTATGCAATACTAACTGGATGCAAAAAATTCCATGAGTACATTTGGGGTCAAAAATTAGAAATTGAAACAGATCACAAACCACTTGAAACCATATTTAAAAAATCTATTTACGAAGCTCCACAAGACTGCAGCGAATACTATTTGAGGTCATGCCCTACAATCCGATAGTTAAGTATAAAAAAGGAACTGAACTGTATATAGCAGACACCTTAAGTAGAGATTGCCAGCAAAATACTGAAAACGAAGATGAAGCAACCCTACAAATACATGTCGTCATACCAATGTCCACAGATAAACTACAACAAACTAAACAAGCTATAAAGAATAGCAAGGAACTTCAAATGCTAAGAAACACAATTCTAAATGGTTGGCCTACTGGGAAATCAGAAATACCACCTGAAATTCAAAAATATGCCAACTATAAAGAGCAGCTGTCGTACCATAATGGTTTACTATTCAAAAATAGCAGAATTCTAATACCAGAAGCTATGAAACCTGAAATCCTAAAATACAGTCACCTAGCACACAAAGGAGTACAGGGAACATTACATATTGCAAGAGAAAGTGTTTTCTGGCCCAAAATGTCAGAAGATATACGAAACTATGTGGCCAGCTGCGCTACCTGCAACAAGAAACAAAAAGACAACATAAAGGAACCAATATTACCACAACCAATACCAGAACACCCGTGGTCACAGGTAGCCTCGGATTTATTCCACCTAAAAGGAAAAGACTACATAATAATTGCGGATAGTTACTCAGGATTTTTCGACTTCCAACAACTGCCCAACCTAAATAGCAAAACTATAATAGACATACTAAAAAAATGGTTCTCCGTTTATGAAATACCAGAAGTATTAGCTACTGATAACGGAAGACAATACACCTCCGAGGAATTCAAAAAATTCACCACCGAATGGCAATTTCATCATCGTTTATCAAGCCCAGGGTTCCCCAGATCCAATGGACTGGCTGAACGTTATGTACAGGAAGCAAAGAACTTAATCGATAAATGCAACGAAGAACGCTCTGATATATACCTAGCACTACTACATCACAGGAACACTCCTCGTGACAACCTTGGGTCACCAGTCCAACGACTAATGAGTCGAAGAACAAAAACCCTGTTGCCTACTACTGATGATCAGTTAAAACCTAAAATAAACAAAAACGTTATCAAAGAACTCAATCGTCTTAAAAATAGTGAAAAATATTATGCAGACAAAAGTTCAAAACCAAGTGATAAATTCAAACGTGGTGACAATGTACTTTACCGTAATAATAAAAAAGAGTGGTTACCGGCAAAAATTATACATCAACCGCCCGAACCAAGGTCATTTGTGATAGAGACACCCGATGGAGCCACATACAGAAGAAATACGTGGTTCCTCAAACACCACAAAGAAGCCACCCCTGAAAAAGAAGTATTCGATACACCCCTCCTATCGATACCCACCAGTCAGCAGCCTACACCTAGAGAGGAAGAACAAAGAGCCCCTGAGAGTAAAGAACACCCAATAGAAGAAAACAAAGAAGTGATCCAGACTCCTTGCCAGGAGACAGCGACTACAGAGGACGAAGAAAAGGCAGAGAAGAGTGAAACGGCCAGGCTCAGCAGCAAGGGAAGAAAAATTAAAACGCCAAAGAGACTGAATTTATAAAAAGAAGGGAGATGTCATAGTAGGACTAGTAACATTGTATAACTTATGATTAGCTGTATAATAAATAACCATTAGAATATAATGCAATGTACTTGAGTCATAAATAAATAGTGTTGGTTATAACATTTACAAAAACCATTCAAAAGAAACCCAAGCTGAACTTAATCTCCAGCCCAAATTGCAGATCTTCAGTATATGTACCTACTATTAAAATGTTGACTTTAAAGCTAAAGCGGATTAGTGTTAATTATTCAAAGTTTATTAAAAATAAAACCACTTAGAATGATATACAGAAAAATTGGGGCAAATTAAATGTTTTCCATAAAATATTCCAAGATGCTGACGATGGAGACAAAAAAGCAGAATTTCGTGCAAAAGTTGTTCTTAATTATGATAAAAAAAGCTCCTCGTTAGTCAGAAGTTTCGATTCATATGTGTACAGTATGGAGATTTCGCTCTCCTAAAGGATATCAGCACTGCAGAAACTATTTAGCGAGTTTACCATCAAAAACATTGTTATGGTATCTTGGTGACTGTAATTGTTCAGATGAATTAATTAAGCAACGTTTAATGGCTAAAGTCGCCTAATTAACAGTTCCAGCAGAAAGAATTTGCGTCTTAATTATTGACAATATGTCAAATAAGGAGAAAGTGCAGTATAGCAGATCTGAAGATCGCATCTATGGTGTAGATAATACTCAATATACAACCGTTTGCAATAAACCTCAAATAGCAAACAAAATGTGTTGTTATGTTATATGTAAGTACATGGATTGTCAACAAGATACATCATTCCAGCACGATATTTTTTTCAATCTTCTTTGAGACATAATTACTTTTACTCGTTAACAATGAGAGTACTTAAGTCTTCTGACTGTGGTTTCGTTGTTCTAAGAATTGTTGCAAATAATTTTTAGATTTAGATTTTTTGTGGTTGAATTCTAAAAAACTACATGGAACATCCTTTCCCAAAACCAGTACATGATCTGCAAAATGGACTACCTTTTAAGTAAGCTTGTACGGTACTTAACGAAAAAGAATTTGTACTCATCAGATTTTGAAAAAATTAATATTTTACATGCTGTTCAGATTTTTTCACCCACCGCCACTGCCTCTTTACAGTTTTTAAAAGCAGGACAAATTGAATTTCAAAATTTCAACAGCATCTACTGTGAAATGTTTAGAAAGCATATACGACTTTTTCCAGATTCATAATGTGTGTAATAGAACAATTTCTGCAAAAATTAGATAGCAGCACTGCACCGTTGGTTCATTTTTCTGACGAAAGACTATTGATTGGACGTAATACTTCAGAACTATATCGATCCTATGCAAAATTCTTCTGCATCTGTTGGTTTGCGAGGTTTATCCAATGAAAGACTCACGTCTTGAAATTGACTGCTAAAAGTACATCATTATACATCACATTTTTACTTCAAGAAGCTGGTTTTTACTATGTATTAACAGGTTCATTTAGTTCGGATGCAGTGGAGGCAATGATTGCACACATGCAATAGAAAGTTGCTGAAAAATGGCGCAACAATGCTCGAATTGCTGGGCATGCTCTTCGTCTGCTATTACGCTGTGGTATTATGAAGACTGCCATCCTCAAAAATTGCACATTATAGTAACTTCACTAGTTCTGCAGCATTTCCAACTACATCAAGCACAGAATAATAATAACCAGAAGGATATCTTCTACTAAACCGCATTGATGTCGACGCCGACAACGGGTGACCTCGAACCTTTGTATTCCATGGGCTCTCCCCAAAGCCGCTACCTACACTGACTACACTGGCCGTTTCAGGGTAGAATTTCAGGGTAGAAACGTCTCAAGGCTATGCGGGGCCGGCGGTCAGGTAATACGAGATATCCTTCTGGTTATTATTATTCTGTCCATCAAGCATAACTGAAAACGAAGATGTCGAATTACTTGCACATTTAACAGTTAAAATTCAAGATCGTGCAGACTTAAATTATCCAAATTCCATTTTTGTAGGTTTTACAAACATTTATTTTAAAACCGTTTATAACCTAAAAAATATCTTTAGTAAAGACAACAACCAGAACCAGATTTAGGTGCTGTATTTCACCACCTGATGGCGCCAAAAACCGTACGCGTTGGCAATTGTCATAAGAACATTTTACAACAATGAAAGTGACACTTATGGAATAGCCGTGATAGCTTTGCTATATAAATTTTAGGGTAATCTTGCAGTTTACGTCCCCACCAGTGCGCACTTTTACTGCGCCGATAGAAGTGACGTCAAATATGCTACATGGTTGCCAGATGTTTGCACGAATTCTACCTAGAGTTATTAATAAAAATAGGGAGGCTCCACCACTGAGGTAGTAAAGTTCGGAACGGGTTATATGAACTATTTTCCTTGTCTACAGGTGGTGTTTAAAAGGCGGTTGTTAGTCAAAGTTATATACCTATAACCAGGTTAAATTTAATTGAATATGTAAATAATAACATACTATGAGCAAAAATGAAGCTTAATTTGCAGAGGCAGGTAGCACATAGAGCCAAATACATACCATCCGTTCTTTTTAAAAGTATACATAGGGGATACTCGTATGTATACTAAAAAGAAAAATTTATTTTATCATGAATTCAAGACATTGTCAAACGTACTTGGTTCTTCGGAGGAGGCTTTTTCTATCGTTGTGCTGTTGGCAGTGGCTGCTGGTGGTGGATGGGACAAGCATATTCCGATAATTTTTACATACATGCATGTTTGGACAAAACGCATAGTATTTTAAATACAAGCAGAAACAATTACTACCTTGTTCATGTCTATAATACCACTATGTCATAAAAGTTAGTGTAAAACTAAAGGACTACAGAGGCAGCTATACGTGCCAACATAAACTATCTTTCTTAAAGATTTTCACATAATCTACTTCCATTATTAATTTCTTTTAAAAATTTATAAGGTCTATATCTCACCATCTTCTTCTTATTCTTTTCCATTTCCCTTATGCCTATGGCGTCAGGTTGCTCATTCATTTGCGGTATTGGTCACGATCAGCTGCCATTCTCTCTAGTTGTCCTAAGTTCTTTCCTCTATCCAGTACCATCTTTTCCATTCCTCCTTCCCATGTTTCCCTAGGCCTTCCTACATATTGCCTTCCCTTCGGCCTTGCTTCCAGTATCCTTTTCGGGTCTCTTCTATTTCGCATTCTCATGACGTGCCCAAACCAGGCAGACTGCCTTCCCTCCACTTCTTCTACCAATGGTTCCATTTCCAGTTCTTCTCTAATCGCTGTATTTCTAATTCTGTCGCGTTTCGTTTTTCCGACCATTCTTCTCCAGTACCTATTTCATTTCCCCTGCTATATCTCACCATATTCCTAAATAGAAATAAATACACAATCATACGAAGAATATTTAAGTACCTACATTAACTCATGAATATGCTTTAGAATAGAAACTTACTGAACCAAGAGAATCTAGACTAGATAGTAGGCCATTCATACTATCCTCTTCTGAACTTAAAACAATATGAACAAGCATACTGCTATCCAGAAGCTCACGATTCAAAACAATTTTAACAAATACGATATTTTGTATTTAACAAGTGATATCATAGCATTTCTGATTTACATATTTAAAATGTTTATTTTATGAACTCAGAGTTGTTCATCTGTAGGAGATGTCATTTTCACTGCCGTACATGTAAAATTTGGTTTTTTCCTGTATAGGACTTCATGTGCTGAACTAAATAACTTCTTTGCACTGTTCTATATTCACAATCACAAGAACTATAAGGTTTTTCTCCAGTATGGGGCTTTATATGTCAAACTAAACTATCGATACTTCTATGCAAATTTCTGTATTCACACTCAGTATAAACATGAAGTTTTTCTGCCATATGAGACTGGATATGGTTAGCTAAATCATCTTTCTGTGTTGTGTATTCACAATTAGAACAATCGTAAGATTTCTCTCTCGTGTGAGACCAGATATGTCGTTCCAACTGACTTTTGTGCGTTGCTTTGTAGTCACAAATAGTACAACAAAAAGACTTTTCTCCTGTGTAAGACCGCATATGTCTAACTAAATGACTGCCTTGTGCCGTTTTGTATTCTCAATTAGAACAACTAAAGTTTTCGCTCCTGTGTTTAGTGGATACTTCAGCATGTTAAAATCAATAAGAATACTTTCGATGGTTATTATTTATTACGATTTACTATGTTCGATTACATCTTGTTAAACAATGTCAATACCATATATCCTAGAAGGTATATATATTTCGTACTACCAACATAACAGTAATACTAAAACTAAAAGGGTGCGTTCCGTAATGAACTACCTTGAACATCCTGTATAACACTTCATATGTCTAACTAAACTACTTTTTTGCAAAGTTCTGTATGAGCATTCTGTACGGCCATATGGTTATTCTCCAATATGAGATTGGATATCGTTGACTAAATTACCTTTCCGTGTTGTTCTGTATTAACAATAGGGACAAACATACGGCTTCTCTCCTGTGTGAAACCGCATATATCTAAGTAAACTACATATCTCTACTGCCGTGTATCCACATTCAGATTAATCGTATGGATTTTCACCTGCATATTTCCGCATATATACGACTAAATGAGGTTTATGCTTTGCTTTGTATTCACAATACGAGCAACTGTACCGTTTACTCAAGTATGAGCTCTCATATGTGCTGTTCAATAAATATTGTAGCAAATTCATGGATGTCCTTCATGCTTTCTCCAAGTTCTTGCGTAGTAGGTAAATTATTGGGATTATCATATTCCTTGCCTTATGTGATAGAATCGTATGATTCTAAAAATGATCATATAGAGCTACTTGTTTAGTGTTCATTGAGGTTATTTAAAGAAAGAAACGCTGCCTTTAACGATAGGAACTACTCAACATTGCAACAAGCCAAACCTATAATACAGCCAGATTATAAAACACTGTCATGGCTCGATGTTATTTCATCATGTTTTTACTATTGTGTATGAATTGGCTGTCAAGATCGAGGAAGTAAACAATAAGGGCGGCAACGCTGCTGGTGATTTGACCTAAAATAATCGCCGCAGTAAAAGTGCGCACTGGTGGGGACGTAAACTGCAAGATTACCAATTTTAGTTAGCCATGATGCCCAGGAGGGTATTATTCTGTCCCCAGGCCACAGAATAAAACAAATTAGAACAGTAACTCTCCCTCATCGGACCAGCCAGCGCATCGTGTTGCGTACAACCGGCGACCATTTTGCTGGGACGATTGTTTACGCGCGCATTGCACAGCTGATCGGTTCGCCAAGCACCTGTTGAGTATACCTGTTTTGCGTGTTTTTTCGTTTATGTGCAAAGTGGTAAATTTTGCCAGTGGCTTAACATTATTCGTGTGCTACGTGATATACGATTGCGATCATGAGCGCCCCGAAAGGACCGAAATCGCGAAGTGGCCACTATTGTGCTGCAAGTGGTTGCAAGAGCAATTCGCAAAATTGCAATGCCAGCTTTTTTCGATTTCCCAAAGATCCTGAGAGGTATGTACACCCTACTGTTATATTATTCTTGTAGGAAACTAATCCAACAAAAATTTTTAGAGCCAGGTTTTGGGCAATGAGTTGTGGAAGAAGCGACCTAACGGAAAATCCCCAAAATTTATACCGGAGTTACAGGGTGTGCAGTGCTCATTTCGAACCAAGAATGTTTCTTAATGATTTGAGAAACCGACTTCAACCCCATGCACTTCCTATAATATTTCGGGAGCATGAAGGTTCATCAAGAGAAGTTCCATCGATAGAAACTCCGTCAACATCAGCTGCTCCATTAGCATCAGACACTCCGCTGTTAGAAACTCCGAGTATTGAAACACCATTGAAAGAGATTCAAGACACTATTCCAGCTCCATACACTGAACGTAAGAATTTTAAGTTTCGTAAGAAGTTTACGCTGATTAAATATGGAATTGCGAAATAGTTGTACCTAGGTTAATTTTTTCTATTGAAAGTAAGCAGAGTTCAATTAGGTTTCACAAAGTAATACAATCTTAGCTCTACGTTTCTATAAGCTCACCTACCATAAAACATTCTGTGTGTAGTGTATATTGAGGTACATTAATAATTAACTAACTTGTATTTCCAGGGAGAAAAAGAAAGCGCGAAGAAGATTTGACAGAGTTTGTTGAAATAAGTCCTACGTCAAAGAACCCCAGAATCGAAGGTAATATTGCACAATCTATAATTAGTATAATGAAAATAGAGTAAAATATATGCTTTGCTGGAATTAATTCGAACAAAGATTTTTTAGTATGATTTTTTGAATTTTTGGTGTAATTATTGAAGCAAAACATAACAGAACATTTAATTCTGTAAAAAAAATTAGCTGTAGTAGAGATGTATATTTTTGATATGTTTGACTACAAATTCTAAGCGTATGAAATAACCTCCCTCAGTTTTTCTCTGAGCTGATTGCAGCAAGAAAAAAATTAGAAAATGAAAATGACTTCACCCTGTGAATTTAAATGCTATAGTTACATGAATGTATCAATGTGAGACTATAAGTTAAAAAAAAAACTGAAGTAGGCGTTCATCTGAATTGGTCTCACATTTAAAAGATTAAATACAAAAGAAAATTTTCACCCTGTGATACATAGTAGTTACTAGAAAGTATATTTTTATATGTTCAATGGAAGATTATAGTCTTATCATTGTCTAATTATATTATAGTCGAGCAATCATACGCAAATTTTACTTTCCCTAAATTTGGAGCTTCGGGACAAGTTCACCTTGTGGCGTGGGACAATTTTTTTGTTAGTCTCTTCACCGCTAGAGTGCAGTGCGATAGTTAGGGTAATATCGGCGACAGTGTACTATAAACTAAATTTAATCTGACATTTCAAAGGTGGCGTTGTTGTAAACCTCAGTTTTAGAAGCCGCTAATTTAGAGATGTGTGCGGCAATTTTCTCGACAACAAAAAATGTAAATAGGTACAGTCGCGGAAACATAAACCGGGACAAGTCCTGTAGCACCCTTTTTAAATATTTGAATATTGTAATTTTGCCTTTCTAATTGTTTATGAAATCCTATCTACCACATGCCAATGAACCAAAAGGAACTGGTTAATGCAATATAAGTAGCGTGAGATAACGTCCACAATGAATTCATTCAGATAATTGAACTTAGGCAAATTTTAGTGTCCCGCTTTATATTTCCGCAATAGTACATCACGAGATATTAAAATAATCTGAAAATCAGCAAAGCATCGCAAAGCAGAAAACAATTGAAGGGCTATTAAAAGCTTGCATAAGTGTTTCCAGTAAGTTAACGTCTCGTAAACGATTTTGTTTCATTGTGGACTACGACTGATGGATCGCTTGAACGTCGAATGTGAGAAAGACAGCACTTTCCCTTTGCTACTTCACTACTTGGACGCCTCGTGCGCTAAACAATTTTTTCGTGAATAAAATTTGTCTTTATTCACTTATACCGTAAATAGCTATTTTCCATTATTACTTCATAATTATTGCTTTATTGACATGTTTTTGGGAAGTAAAATCTACCAAGGCCAAAGAAAATCAACCACAAATTTGACATTTTACTTCATTTTTGTTAAGTTTGCTAAATCAATGTAGGAATTCGATAATTGGCATGCAAATAAATTTTAGAAACACAATCTGGAACTAGTTTCATTTGATGGGGGTGATTCTGTAACTTTTTAAATTACTGTGCTTATTTTCTACGGTGGTTGTTGCTAGCTAAGCTTTGTTCTAATTGGCCAATATATAGCAACAACCATCGTGAAAAATAATCACGGTGATTAAAAAAGTTACAGAATCAGGGGGATTGAACATTAAACATCATCAAGCTGAAATTTTTACATTTCTGTACCTTAGAGCTAAACTATGGCAAGTTTTGAAAAATGAGGTAAATATGTCAAAGCCTTTGCGTTCACATCCGGAATAGATTGACATAGTTACCTCATTTTTCGAAATTTTGGACTTGCCATAGTTTGGCTCTGAGGTACAGAATTAGAAAGTGTTATCAGAACAACGTACTTCAGCAATCTTAGGTATGTACGTTGTTCTGATAACATTTCTTATTATAAAAATTTCACCCTAATGATGTTTAATGTTAATTAAATGAAAATAGTCGCAGATTGTGTTTCTAATTATTTTTGCTTGGATATGCCAATTATCGAGTTCCAACATTGTATCTGAAAGACAAAATCAGTTAAAGTTTTTGGTAAATCAGTAAAATGAAAGATAGCATTGCATAGCTGTCGGCAGTAATGTTAAAAATCACGAGAAAAAAGTGCTGCTCCATTTTCTTTGGCCGCAACTGTACTTAACACTTTGTCTCATTAGAAATTACTGATCAATAATTACGATTATTATGTATGAATGGTAGTGGTATTATGAAAAAATAAAATACAGGTAACATAATTTATTCGTATAATTAAATTTATATAACACTATGTCATGAATACTCTTGTATTTAAATACGAGTAATACATCAATTAAATATTATATTCAACTGACGTAAATATTAAATTAAAAAAATAATTGTAATTCCTGAAACTTGACATAACAGAAAGGTTATTTATTTTGTACAATCTTTAGTTTGCTGGTGTTGGCTGAAGCTTTTGTACTTTTTTGGGTTACAAGAGAACCGTCTCTAAATAATTTTACTCTGATTAATGTATCTATGATAAAATTTCTGTGTGCAATGCAATCTTCAGTTTTGAACCATAATGGAATTTTTTTGTGAATTCCTGAGACAATTTTCTTTTTCAGCAAACTAGCAACTTTTCGATTACTTCTGAACTGTGGAAAGTACTGTGTCCATATTTTAAATGCCAACGAACAGACATCTTTCAGTAGAACACTTGGACTTTTCAAACCAGTAGTGTAGTTACTTTACCTTCAGTGCCGTAAGTTCGATTTAAAATTAGTAATTGGTCTTTGTCCGTTAAAGTTGTGTCACTTTCTAAATCCTGTCGACACTGTGCACAATTAAAGTGTTCCAAATTGCGTTTTAGTAAATACCCACTAAAATATACTTCGGCACAGTCCTTTAAAGTAACATTCTTGCTGCTTTCTGATCCTATTTCTTCGTCGTTAATGTCCGAATTATCAGAGGTAACTTCAACCTCTTCTGGATCAGATTCCACGCAAAGTTTATTTTCTTCTAAAATATTTGTAAGAAGATCATCATCATCAGCTTCGCAATTAGAGGTAGTTGGTGGTTTCGTAATGTTCATCAGAGTATTAATTTTAAACGTATACCTGAAGGTCTCCACAGTAGGATTTTTGTTGTATCCTCCTCTTTGTCGGAACACCGAAAAAAAAATTTCCAACACATCTTGATTAAGTCTTGCTGTTAATAAATATTTGAAATTATATTGTTCCAAACTGTCTTTCAAAAGCATCTTTACAGCGTTGATACTGAGTACTACACCATCGAAACAAGGCGGTCTGGAAACAGCACTTTTTTTGTTGTCAATTTTTACTATTTTCTTCATCAGGTCTAATGCTTCATCTAAAATTTCAATCCCCTTATTGTTTTCTTCAGACAAAGCACAGTTATAAGGATTCCTTGAATAACGTTGACGACTATTTAGTACATCAAATAAGTCGTTCATAAAACGGATAAAATTGGCAGTGTCTGTACAACTAGTTCTTTTAATTTGTCCTAAGTCGGCACAAGTTTTCACGGCTGCAAATACACTGTTACTAAATATTTGCGCAGCTAATTTGACAGACATTTTTTGGAATGCATTTGGCCAGATATGCGCATTTGTAATCTTCCTCATACCTTTTCCGGAAGAACTTGCCCTGTCAATTATGTACGCGTCAACAATATTTTGATAATCGATAAACTTATCACCAATACGAAATTTTCCGGTTAGAAGATTGTTTCGGATACTTTTCGTTAAGTGAGGAACATCGAAAATGGCATAGTACTTTTTGCCTTTAATGAAAAAGTACGGTTTTTCAGGTGTCACATCAAGATCTCTATAGAGTTTTTGATTTGTTGTTGACTGGTCACATACTATTGCATGAGGGTAAAGACCAGAATCAGTTAAATAATTGATAGTTTTTTCAACAATTTTTTTGAGAACATCAGCTTTCACACCTGTAGCAGATACAAAATATGCGATTGGTATCTTCCATTGACTCTGCAACCCTCTAACGAGGATTACTAATGCTTGTTTGGCAGGCACTGCTCTTCGCCCATACTCTCCTAAATCTTCGTAACCTTCGATAAAATCTTCGTGTTTGTTGTATTCTAAATGTTGTTTTAATGACATTTCATCAAAACATATGACACAATGTTTTTCTTTTTCTTCCATGCTGTCGACTTTCAACTTGATATGTCGAAAAAGTTTATGGTTAAATCCGGGAAAAAAATTGTATCCTCTGATCCAAAGTCGCACTGCTGAAATTGATGGTAGTATCACACCCATTTTACGCAGAAATTTGTAGTATCCTGCACTTTTATAATATAACCGAATTGCTAACTTCTTTTCCGCAACGCTCCAAGCTGTTTTTTTTTTCGGTGTATTACTTGCATTCTAGTTAACACTTTTGCGGAAGATGACAAATGTTCCGGTAATGTGAAAAAGTTGTGTTTGTTCTGTTTGAATTGACATCCTTTTTTACTTCCTTTTACGATAAAGGAAGTATTGGATTCACCCCAAAAATTCGAAATTGAGTTTTCAACAGATCTTCACGTTTTAGAGTCCCCTGATCCCAAAAAACATATTTTTTTTCATTGGTCTGTGTGTCTGTCTGTGTGTCTGTCTGTCTGTGAACAGAATATCTCAAAAACGAAAAGCGGTATGGCGTTGAAACTTCATATATAAGTTTTGTGTACTATGTATATGAGACAGCAAGCTTTTGAAAAAAATCGCATAACCGGAAGTAGGTGTTTACTCTTGTAATTTTTCAGTTTTTTTCGATTTTTTCAAAAACGGCTATAACGATTTTTTTTAAACTTTACATTTTTATTACATTTTGAATGTGTATTGATGTGAGATAGGTGATTTTCCAGTTGAATACTTCTAAAATGGGTTTCTTTTGTTTTTTTGTCTATTTTTTTTATTAACTCTTATTTTAAATAGAACACCCGGTATATTATTACATTTTTGAATTCAGCTTAAAATTCTAGAGAAAATTTGTCTCTTCAACTAACGCTCTATTTTGAACCGTTTTTGCAGAATTTGTAATTTTTGAAAATTTTTGACAAATGCTTAAAACATTTTAAATAAAATTTTTGGCTAATTATAAGATCACTGTAAAAGGAAGTTGTGTGCGTGTATCACACCAGATTTTTTTGAAGTTGTTTAATATATACAGATTTACTTTTCATCTGCTTTTTGATTTCTGAGAGTTTCAATTTTAATTTCTTTTTTCTAGGTGTGTCATCTTCTTCTTGAGGGCATTTTCGTTTCCTTTCTTGTATTTCACTTGAAGAAGGTGCTTCTGGAAGGTCAATTATTTGCGATAAAAAACTTGAACCACTTTTCGTTGTTGGTGAAACTTGTGTCAATTTAACACTGCTTGTTGGTGATTCTCCAAACTGAAGTTTTCTTCTCGGCAGGGTTTTACTTTTGTCTCGAGAAAAAGAAGCAGAACTTTGTGTAATACTAATTTTCCCACTTGGCGAACTTATTTCACTTGAAACTTGCCGGGAGTAAGTTGAAGACGATTGGATTGAGGTTCCTTGATCAGAATACTTCATAGGTAGTGCATTTTTCTTCAAATTTTTATTAAAGAACTGATCAAAAGAAAAGTGGTCTTGACAGATGAATTTCTTTTTTAACTCTGCATCAGATAAAGTCGCCAATTGCGCAACTCCTGAAACAATTTGAACAATAATCAGTAGTAATATAAAATTATAGATTAATTTTCAGAATTACAGCGATTAATTCATTCGCAATTTTTCGACCAATCGAAATGCATCATTTTTCAATTTTAGGCCCATCACAGAGCATTTTCTTGAATAACAAGCTACTATTTTTTTTATAGCATTTATTTGACTGCGTCAAAATCTAAATGATTTTGAACTTCTTCTTCTTCTTTCGGCTTCTAAATCCCGAAGGATTATAGCCCCTTCTGACGAAGGATACACGATCCTGGTTCGAGGTGGATCACTCCTCTATTTTCACGTTTTCAAAGCTTGTTACTGGACTTGGCGTTCTCAGTGATTTTATTCCATACCTTCCTATCTTTACATGCACCCCTCCAGTTTCTGATCCCCATTGCCACTATATCTGCCATTACCATGTCCCACCATCTAATTCGAGGTCTGCCCCTTCTTCTGTTTCCAATGGGTTTCCACTCCGTAATTTGTTTTATGGGGTCATCAGGGCTGCTCCTCATGATGTGACCTAGCCATTTTAATCGCTGCGCTTTTATGAACCGTACTATGTCTTCCCCTTTAATTTCTTTATCTATTTCGTGGTTCATCATTTGTCTTGATTCATTATCTTGCATTTTAACTGGGCCTAGTATTATTCTCAGGATTTTCCTTTCGAAACATCTCAATTCTTCTTCTTCTTTCTTTGTTAGTGCAATTGTTTCAGCTGCATAGGTTACAATTGGTCTTATCAGTGTTTTGTAAATTTTAATTTTAGTGGCCTTACTGAAGTTTTTACTTTTAAGAAGTGGTTTATTAATGAAATAAGCTTTGTTTCCCTTTTGAATGCGATCTTTCACTTTTCCTTCTCCACGTATGCTGATCATTGTGCCTAGATAGTTAAATGTGTCTGTGACTTCAAAACTGTAACTTCCTACTTGTAGTGCATTTCCTATGTTTTCTTTATTTCTTTTGAGCTGCATGTACTTGGTTTTGTTTTCGTTGATGTTTAGACCAAACTTTTTTGCCTCCTTATCTATGCTGTCGATTTTTTCTCTTAGTTCATTTCTGGACCGGGCAATTATTGTTAAATCGTCTGCATATGCTATTGCTTGTGCTCCTCGACTAATTATTGTACCTTGTAAGTCTGCTTTTCTGACTATACCTTCAAGCACTAGGTTAAATAATGTGGCTGATACTATATCTCCTTGCTTTACCCCCATATTTATCTCAAATTTATCTGTATATGCTCCTTCTACTTGTACAACTGCTTCTGTGTTTTTCAGTGTCATTCTGACTAAATTTACTAGTTTCCTTGGGATACCAAGGTCTTCCAGCACTTCCTGCATTCTTTGCCTATCTACAGAGTCAAAGGCGGTTTTAAAATCGATAAATACGAGGTATAAGTCTATGTCGAATTCTGTTGCTTTCTCCAAAATTTGTTGCATTATGTGGATAGCATTGGTGGTTGATCGACCTGGTCTGAATCCTTGTTGGTAGTTACCTGTGATTCGTTCTGCATATAACTTGAGTCTGTTGTTCAAAATTCTTGAGAATATTTTATATGTCGTGTTCAATAAGGTTATACCTCTGTAGTTTGCGCAGTCCCCTTTGTCACCTTTTTTGTATAGAGGGATTATTACTCCGTTATTCCAATCTTTCGGCATCTCCTCTTGTTCCCATACTTCTAATATCAGGGAGTGGATCTGTTTGTGTAGTTCTTTACCTCCGTGTTTTAGTAGTTCAGCGACAATGTCATCACTTCCTGGTGCCTTGTTGTTTTTTGTGCTGTTAATAGCGCTCTGAACTTCTTCTAGAGTTGGTTTACTTATGATTTCTTCTTCGTCATCGCCGTTTTCTTTTGGGTTTACATTTTCGTTTTTTTGTTGGTTATCTGTACTTAGTAGACTGTGCTAGTATTCTTTCCATATTCCTTTCACTTCGCTTTCTTCATACATCATTTTTCCCTCTGTATTTTTCATCCCTCTTGATTTCACAGTTGGTTTGTATTTTGTTCTTTTTATTCCGCTGTAGAAAAGTCTGATGTTGTGTTTTTGTTTGTATCTTTCTATCTCTAATTTCCTGTTTATCCATTCCTTCTTCTTTTGCTTACATAGTTTGGTTGTTATGTTTCTCTCGTCTTTATACCGATCTTGGTCTACTTTTTCTCTTGTATTCAACCACTTCATTCTTGCTGTATTCTTCTTTTCCGTTGCTTCTCTACACTGTTGATCGTACCATTCTTTTGTTAACTTTTCTGATTTCTTAAAGCCAATAGTTTTTTTGGCTTTTTCTATAATGTTCATTTTTAATTGGTTCCATTGTAAATCTATTTCTGTTGTTTCTCTTGGTTCTGTCCTTTGTAAAAATTGCTCTGAATATTCCTCTCTTGTTTTTTCTTCTTGTAGCATTGCTGTGTTCCATTTTCTTTTTCGCCACTTTTTTTCGGGTTCTCTTACTAAATTTCCTACATTCATCTCTGCTATGACTAAATAATGATCGGTATCAGCATTTGCCCCTCGGTAGGTTCTTGCATCCTTGATCAACTGCATTTTATTCTTTGGTACCAAGATATGATCTATCTGGTTCTCCACTCTTCCTGCTGGATGTCTCCATGTTACTTTGTGGTGTCTACGGTGTTCAAATTTGGTTGTAATAACAAAGAGATTTAATGCTGCTGCTAGGTGACACATTCTATATCCGTTATCGTTTGTGATTTCGTGTGCTGTATTTTTTCCGCATACTTCTTTCAGGTGGTCTTCTTTCCCTACTTGGGCATTAAAGTCCCCCATCAATATTATTTTGCCTTGATTGGTAGTTTCTTCACAGATTCTTTGTAATTCTTCATAGAAGCTCTCTTTTTCATCTTCATCACTTGCCTCCGTTGGGGCATATACATTCACGAATGTTAAACACGTTTTCTTTGTTTTTACTCTTAATTTTGCTAATCGTCCCCTTATTGGTATGAAATCAAGTATGCTCTGTTTGATTTTTTTTGTTATAAAGAATGCTACTCCATTGCTGCCTTGTTTTTCTTCACCGCTATATAGGACACTATATTTTTCTTTATCTATTTCACCTTTTCCACTCCACCTTACCTCCTGTACTGCAGTTATGTCTATGTTGTATTTTTCTATCTCTTCTGCTACTGTCTGCATTTTCCCGGCCTCAAGCATTGTTTTTATATTCCATGTTGCTAGCTTCATTTGATTTTTGTTTCGCTTCTTCTTACACTCTTTTTGTTTCTTTTTAGCGTTACGTACGATTTCTGTTTGTGTATTGTTTAACTCATTTTCCGTGTTCATTGTTACTTTTAGTTTACTTTTACTTTTATTTGTGTTTTCTTTTTGTTTATTATTTGCATTATTTTCCTTACTCATTGTCCTTTTCATTGCTTGTGTCGTCATAACTGCTTTTTGTTTTCCCTTCTTCAGTTTTTTGGTTTTAATTCTTTACTCGTGTGGTCCCACACATACAGTTTTCCCCCAACTTCTAGTTTTTGGTATCCTATTTTGCTTATGTAGCCTTTTTCTCTCTCTTCTTTTGCCTTTTCTCTAATCGCCATCTGTATTTTCCGTTCCATTAGTGTCATGTCGTTTTCAATGTATATCTTGGTACCTTTCAGCTTATTTTTATTTTCCATTATAGCCTTTTTCTGATTCCATTCGCTCAGTTCTACTAATATTGTTTGTTTTCCCTCTATTCTTCCAACGCTATATGCTGCTTTAATCTCTGGAGTTACTCCCAATTTTTCTTGCATAAAATCCTCCACGCCTTTCTTCATGTCATCACTTCGCATTTGTGTCCCTTTTATGACGATGTTGTTTCTCCTCTTTGCTTTTTCCTGATTCTCAGTTTTCTCTTCTAGTGCTGCTATTCTTTTGATTAGTTGATTCCTTTCTCTTTCCCAGTTTGTTTCTTTGCGTATCATTTCTTCTTTCAGTCTTCGTATTTCCTCGTTGTTTTTCTTTAATTCTTCTTTCATCTTTCCCATTTCATCGTTATGCTTCCTCAGTTCCTGGTTGTTTATATTTATTTCCTTTTTCAGGTCGGCGTTCATGGCTATTATTAACTGTTTTAGTTCTTCCATATCTCCGTCTTCTATTTTATTTTATTTTTTTGATCGTTCTAGTCTGGATTCTTGTTTTCTTTCTTCGTTGATTTTTGTTTCTTCCTTATTTTCTAGATTTTTAATCGGCGATCTTATTGTTACCTTGCTTCTCTGGAATACCTCGTCTTGATATTTTGAGTTTGTGTCTTCTTCGTTATTGCTTGTTTCTCTTTTTTCTTCTCTTTTTCTTTTAAAAAACTCGGTAAGTTGCCCTTCACTGCTCGCCCGTTGCCGTTGTGTAACTTGCCGGTTTTTATTCATCTGTTTATATTGTTCTTATTTCATTTGTACACGCTCCGTATTCCCTTTGCAATAGTAATTAATATTTAAATCGCGTGTTGTTAAAATAATATCTCACTGCTGTTGACCTTCCCGTGTTTTTGTTTATTTTAAATTTATCGCCCGTCCCAGCCGCGCAGCTGGCGTACGATGAACTTACCACACCAAAAACTGAATGTTCAAATCTGCTTTATTCATGAATTAATCTGTTGTATGTCATTCGACCTCAGGATCTAATCATAATAAATTTTCAGGGTTTTGTACTCAAACGCGCTGCTGTCCATAAAAACCACTCGCGCGACTGGACGCTGTTCCTAAAAATCCTCCAGCACGCTGTCGGATTTTTAAAACGGAACTGCGTCCAGCTGCCCTCGTGATTTTTGCTAAGCAACGCGTTTTTGTATCAACCTTTCAAATCCAAAACCAAATCCAACTGGTAATAACTTGAGCATCAAGCCCATTAGAAAAATTCACTCATGCTAAAGCATTCGTGAATTTTTGGTGATCTTGATTCTCATGTTATTACCGTGATAATCAACCAAAACCTACAATCAATACACAAGATGGTTGGAGGCCCTTATTTTGAAGAAATTACAATTGATAAATTTATGACTTATCACTTTTTTTTAATGAAAGACTTGATAATTTACTTACCGGTATTAATAATCCATTGTTCTAGTAACTTTTTATTGCGTACTGGAAAACTAAATCTTCTCAACCCAGGATGCAGCTTGGGAGATTTTCCGCACAAATAATACACACACTTGTTCCCAGCCATTTGACACTTCAAAAATCGGTACGAATGTTTGGAATAGTATTGTAGCAAGCCTTAGAGCGAGTTGTACCAAGACGGTTTAAAACAATTGTTTCAACAATTAGGTATATCCATAGCAGTTAATCTCGATTCAAAGTTAAACCGTGGTGGTACAACTCGCCCTGTACAATCGTGGATTAACTGTAATCCAAGGTTAATTACTATGGATGCAATTGTTGGGATGTTGGGACAATAATTGTACCTATAGTAATTAACCTTGGATTACAGTTAATCCACGATTGTACAACTCGCCCTTAGGGCCGATTTCATAATCAAATTTAAAGGTCCATTAAAATTTAAAATAGAAATAATACACTCCACCAAAAAATTAACGCAACACCTGAAATGTCTTGCTTTTGTTGGAATATCTTTTTGTGACCTTTTTTGTAACTTTTTATAGCTTTAGATTGTTCTTGAATAGCAATTTGCAAAAAACAGCAAAAACACTAAAATCAGCTAACAAATTTAAAAAAACTAAATTTTAATGAAAATAACACTTAAAAAGAAAACCAGTTCAACAAATTTTGTTTGATATATTCAATTCAATAATTTTATAATAAATTTCCCTAGGGAGTTTTCATTATGACTGACAGAACAATTATGTCAAATTCGAGGTTATCAGGTTAGGTTTTGCTAACCTCGAATTTGACATAATTGTGTGCTCTTGTCATAATGACTTACAGTGCCACCAACTTTAAAATTTACCGTAACTAAAATGTCAATAAATGATGTTTAAAAAAACGGGTTTTTTTTAAATCTTCCTGCAACGTGAAAAAATAGTATATGCAACTCGGAGAGAATGCGATTTTGCTTCAGTGCAATTTCTGACTCTCGGGCTTCGCCCTCTAGTTAGAAATAGTACCTCAGCAAAATAACGCATTTCTCTCCCTCATTGCATAATCTATACTCCATTTACTTGACATCTGCATTGTAAAACTGACATTATGTTGGCACCACTGCTATTTTTCACATTTTAACAATTAAATTACTGTACAGTCTAATAAGACTCATTATTTTTGAGGTATAGTCAAGAGATTTTTTAAAAATTTGACACTGACAGTATAGATGTCAATTAAAGGGAGTATACTAATTTTATGTCATTTGTCCAAAATTACACTAAAAATGTCGCGCTACTTGTAAAATATCGTGTTTTTCAGACTGTAGCTACAGTTACGAAAATGCCAAAGAAGAAAATTAAGGTTATGGTCTAAATATTTGTTTAAATCAAAATAGTTAGGTAGTGAGTGAATCAGATAATCAAGTAAGTTCAATTGAAGTGTTGTGCATCTCCACTCTTCTACATACTCCATTACAACAAACCTTTGTAAATAAATTGACAATACCTAATTAATTTAAAATTGGAAATGTGTGACACACGGCCTGCTGAATTTTGTGACAAACGTCACTTTATACGGCCTGGGCACAGAATAAAAGACTTTTTTGTATAGCAAGTTTTAAGTCCCCTCTCTAACATATCAAAAGTTCCCATCCCTGAGACTGCTACAAATTAGTGTACAGGGTAAGAACTTAGTTTTTTAATTATATCTTATGATTTGTGGTTAGTTTGATAAGACCATTGTCTAATTATATTATAGTCGAGCAATCATACGCAAATTTTACTTTCCCGTCTGAAAAGGGTTAACACGACGTTCTGTCCTTTTCCTCTGGTACCGGAAGGTGTCGGTTTCAAGCGATGAATAGCGCAAACAAACTTTAATTGTTGGGCGCTGATAAATATGTAATCTGCCCAGGCTATAATAAAAAAGTTGAAGCCGGAAAAGATGGGCGCGGCGCAATTTTTTTAAGTTGAACTTTACAATCAACACGAAAAATTTCCACTTATTAATTTTGCCATGTACCGTTATTATATTATGTACTTAAATTATGTTATTATTTTTTATATTATTAAAATTAGCAAGAGGAAAAACAAAACATTCTACGAGACTATGAGAATTGTTCAAAATAGTAATTATTATGACGATAGGGACAAACTACATACAGCTCATTTCTTTTAATAAATAACGCTCAAACGTTCCAACATAATTTAGAATTTTTTGTTAGTGACAACTGTTTATTAAAACAAATGAAATTTACACTGATGTTATAGTCGGGTGTCACGCCGGTCGCGGGACGTCCCCTCAAAATGATTTTGTGGCGATGGAAAGGTACATGGATTTTGTTAGAGATTTGCAACGAGAGCACAATATATACGAAGGCCAAAATCATCCGTCGCACCAATATTGTGCTTGCGTTGCTGTAATTCTATCTGGAGACAAAACATAGACAAAACATTAAATAAGTCCTCGTTAGGAGGTACCGATGGGGCGATCGCGATGGGCAGTCTCCAGAAATCCTTCGTCGAGACATGTACTCATATTATTCTTTTTAATAAATACACTGCGGCAAAAAATTAACGCAACAGTTTTATAACTTTGCACTTTATGCTTGTAGTTTTATTTATATTATCAATCCCTGTAGACTCTCTAGTTAAGAATATACAATAATTTATTATAAAATTATTGAATTGAATATATCAAACAAAATTTGTTGAACTGGTTTTCTTTTTAAGTGTTATTTTCATTAAAATTTAGTTTTTTTAAATTTGTTAGCTGATTTTAGTGTTTTTGCTGTTTTTTGCAAATTGCTATTCAAGAACAATCTAAAGCTATAAAAAGTTACAAAAAAGGTCACAAAAAGATATTCCAACAAAAGCAAGACATTTCAGGTGTTGCGTTAATTTTTTGGTGGAGTGTATTATTTCTATTTTAAATTTTAATGGACCTTTAAATTTGATTATGAAATCGGCCCTAAGGGCGAGTTGTACAATCGTGGATTAACTGTAATCCAAGGTTAATTACTATGGGTACAATTATTGTCCCAACATCCCAACAATTGCATCCATAGTAATTAACCTTGGATTAACTGTAATCCAAGGTTAATTACTATGGATGCAATTGTTGGGATGTTGGGACAATAATTGTACCCATAGTAATTAACCTTGGATTACAGTTAATCCACGATTGTACAACTCGCCCTTAGGGCCGATTTCATAATCAAATTTAAAGGTCCATTAAAATTTAAAATAGAAATAATACACTCCACCAAAAAATTAACGCAACACCTGAAATGTCTTGCTTTTGTTGGAATATCTTTTTGTGACCTTTTTTGTAACTTTTTATAGCTTTAGATTGTTCTTGAATAGCAATTTGCAAAAAACAGCAAAAACACTAAAATCAGCTAACAAATTTAAAAAAACTAAATTTTAATGAAAATAACACTTAAAAAGAAAACCAGTTCAACAAATTTTGTTTGATATATTCAATTCAATAATTTTATAATAAATTATTGTATATTCTTAACTAGAGAGTCTACAGGGATTGATAATATAAATAAAACTACAAGCATAAAGTGCAAAGTTATAAAACTGTTGCGTTAATTTTTTGCCGCAGTGTATTTATTAAAAAGAATAATATGAGTACATGTCTCGACGAAGGATTTCTGGAGACTGCCCATCGCGATCGCCCCATCGGTACCTCCTAACGAGGACTTATTTAATGTTTTGTCTATGTTTTGTCTCCAGATAGAATTACAGCAACGCAAGCACAATATTGGTGCGACGGATGATTTTGGCCTTCGTATATATTGTGCTCTCGTTGCAAATCTCTAACAAAATCCATGTACCTTTCCATCGCCACAAAATCATTTTGAGGGGACGTCCCGCGACCGGCGTGACACCCGACTATAACATCAGTGTAAATTTCATTTGTTTTAATAAACAGTTGTCACTAACAAAAAATTCTAAATTATGTTGGAACGTTTGAGCGTTATTTATTAAAAGAAATGAGCTGTATGTAGTTTGTCCCTATCGTCATAATAATTACTATTTTGAACAATTCTCATAGTCTCGTAGAATGTTTTGTTTTTCCTCTTGCTAATTTTAATAATATAAAAAATAATAACATAATTTAAGTACATAATATAATAACGGTACATGGCAAAATTAATAAGTGGAAATTTTTCGTGTTGATTGTAAAGTTCAACTTAAAAAAATTGCGCCGCGCCCATCTTTTCCGGCTTCTACTTTTTTATTATAGCCTGGGCAGATTACATATTTATCAGCGCCCAACAATTAAAGTTTGTTTGCGCTATTCATCGCTTGAAACCGACACCTTCCGGTACCAGAGGAAAAGGACAGAACGTCGTGTTAACCCTTTTCAGACGGGAAAGTAAAATTTGCGTATGATTGCTCGACTATAATATAATTAGACAATGGTCTTATCAAACTAACCACAAATCATAAGATATAATTAAAAAACTAAGTTCTTACCCTGTACACTAATTTGTAGCAGTCTCAGGGATGGGAACTTTTGATATGTTAGAGAGGGGACTTAAAACTTGCTATACAAAAAAGTCTTTTATTCTGTGCCCAGGCCGTATAAAGTGACGTTTGTCACAAAATTCAGCAGGCCGTGTGTCACACATTTCCAATTTTAAATTAATTAGGTATTGTCAATTTATTTACAAAGGTTTGTTGTAATGGAGTATGTAGAAGAGTGGAGATGCACAACACTTCAATTGAACTTACTTGATTATCTGATTCACTCACTACCTAACTATTTTGATTTAAACAAATATTTAGACCATAACCTTAATTTTCTTCTTTGGCATTTTCGTAACTGTAGCTACAGTCTGAAAAACACGATATTTTACAAGTAGCGCGACATTTTTAGTGTAATTTTGGACAAATGACATAAAATTAGTATACTCCCTTTAATTGACATCTATACTGTCAGTGTCAAATTTTTAAAAAATCTCTTGACTATACCTCAAAAATAATGAGTCTTATTAGACTGTACAGTAATTTAATTGTTAAAATGTGAAAAATAGCAGTGGTGCCAACATAATGTCAGTTTTACAATGCAGATGTCAAGTAAATGGAGTATAGATTATGCAATGAGGGAGAGAAATGCGTTATTTTGCTGAGGTACTATTTCTAACTAGAGGGCGAAGCCCGAGAGTCAGAAATTGCACTGAAGCAAAATCGCATTCTCTCCGAGTTGCATATACTATTTTTTCACGTTGCAGGAAGATTTAAAAAAAACCCGTTTTTTTAAACATCATTTATTGACATTTTAGTTACGGTAAATTTTAAAGTTGGTGGCACTGTAAGTCATTATGACAAGAGCACACAATTATGTCAAATTCGAGGTTAGCAAAACCTAACCTGATAACCTCGAATTTGACATAATTGTTCTGTCAGTCATAATGAAAACTCCCTAGGGAAATGTTTGTCTTATTTAGTCTCTAGCGAGTAAATGTTTTTATCTACTAGCAACATGATATTGTACATTTTCGTCATAGAAACAAAATATGAAAAGCTACTTATAACTCCCAAGGGACTTGTCAAATTATTTCTCCCTCAAATTTATGGTAACAATGCAACTACAATTAACGTCTTAGCAACCATACAATGAGACAATCCTTGATGTGACTTACATATTCTAACTTTAAATGTCATTATGACATTTTGAAGTTTCATACTACATATTTTTATGAATATGCTAGTAGATAAAATATTGTATGCACCGCGGGAGATATTCATGTTCTTTACCTTCGGTTGACTTACAGACCTCAGGGAAAAAACATATTCATATCTCTCTTAATGCATAAATATCAATTTTGATGCTATAACGTATGTCACAAAAGTTTTGAGAAAAAGTTTGAGTATGTATATTTAATTCAAATTCAATTTTATTCAAAAAACGCTTAAAATATGTTGATCTTACATCTAAGATAACATTAATAACAACACTATATAATGGCAAGCGTTCCATTATTTTTAGTGGCCCGCAATTTTTTCATCACATGTCGCATAAGCTCTTGGACAGAACTTACATCAATTTTATAATCTTTTGAATATTCTGCGACGAAGTAGTACCTTATTTTGTGCATCCTAGCCATTGTTGTACACCTTTCTGCTTAGCAAAGCCCAAAAACCCTTGATATGTCTTGCCTGAAGAATATTGGGTTGGTTGTCATGTTTTGGTATAAATGGAACATTGTGCTGATTCGGTCAATCTCTCGTGGTTCTCGCATAATGGCAAAAAGCCAAGTCTGGCCAATATATTATTTCATTAGCAGCATGTGTATTTTGGGAACTTACGTCTTTTGAGGGTTTAAAGGATTACGATGCAATTCTCCATGCACAATCATGTATGAAACATGAAAATGTCGACGGAACCACCAAATTGATGTTTTACGCTGTTTTCAGCTCTTCTTACCATTCTGTCGACAACCCGTACGGACATCTTTTAGGGCCTTGACTTTTATGTATATTTACACAAGGTATTCCTTGTTCGCATTATCTTATAGTTCGATAAATGATTGAAACTACCACATTTTGGTCACTGAAGATGTTGACAAATTCGAGCTTAGGCATTCGTCCAACCAATTGATAAATAGTCATTCAGATTTCAAGTTTGTAAGACATTTTGATCAATGTAATTGCAAAATTTGTATTCTTATCATAAATTCTGATATCCATAGATTTTTTGTTTCCAATGGCAACTTGATAATGCATCGTTTAATTATATTTCTCTAACTTCAAAAAAATTCTCAAAACTTTTGTGACATACGTTAGAAACCGACTTCTACTCCCGGTCGTGGAAAAAAGCTATTTAAAGCCCAGCTCACCAAAACTTGCAGATTTTTTGTTTGGCCCGGTTTCTTATAGTTAAGCATAGAAAATTATTACGTCACAGAAAAAGGGTAATGTGTAAACTTTACCAAACTGTAGATGCAACTGCAAATCGAAATTGAGTATTGCATAATAACAGACAATTGAAAAGTATTTTAGATTAAAAATGCATGAACAAGCAATTTATTTACAAGGAAGAGATTCATGTTGTCAGTGACGTAGTCAAGGGAAGGGCTTGAGAGGCTGAAGCCTCCACCAAAATCTAAAAAAGATGTTATAGAATCATTCACCTGTCTAGAATGAAAATTGACAATTCCACTCTGTGTGAACTAACATGTGAGCAAACGAAAATGAAATCAAGCTTGGCTTTGAAATATTTGTTTGTGTTGGTGGCACTGTAAGTCTATGTTATATTTTATGTTAGCAGGTTAGGTTGTTACAGGATAATTTACTTTAATCGACATTGACTGCACTAGCTATTAAATCGGGGAAAAAGAGTAAAGGGTTCACAGGTTTTTACGATAACACAGATCTTAAAATGTGCCAGAAAAGATGGTGGCGTTCCTGTTACCCTCGGCTTAGCTCAGTCGTGAAGGGGTAGTTCGAAAGCTCAGTTAAAAACCGACGGCACTTACCCTATAACTACTCAAAATCGTATTACCCAAAGTGCCACTTGCTTTTAAAGGAATTGCCAGCGTGGCTAAAGCAAGAAAAGTCACAAAAGCCAGGCCAAGGATCACCGGGTTAGCTGCAGGCTGCCTCTTCGCCGTCGGTCACCAAGCTCCACCAGGACTGTAGGTATAAAAGCAGGGTGGCCTTGAAACAAATGACTTACCTTAGGGACCACCCTCCTAGAAAATTAGGATCTTAGTGCAAGCTAATATGCTTAAAGATTGTACGGCAAACGAGACATGTTTTGGTTTTACAATAAAATACACACGGCCTTTGCCAATGGGGGGTTAAAGACCCAAAAAGGATTTTTACAAAAATTTATATTTAATGATTTACACACAGAAAGTTTCAGGTTAAATAGACCAGCGGTACATCTTAACTACATATTATCGGGGATCCCAAGCAAGAGTTACCTTAATTGCTAATTACAAAACAAGAAGTATATTGTTACAAAAAACGAGATAACAAGGATATTTTCCCACAATTCACACATAATCAAATAAGGCTTCCTTTATAAAATTAACGGGCGCAAGGTTCCAAACGAAATGCAGCGCACACTATATATTTTCATGGAACTTTCGCGATAAAGAACACAGATTTTACATTTAACTTATTAGCCAAATCATGGTTCACGTAGGAGATGATAGGAGAAACCGGGAGCGGCGGCTGCAGCACCCACAAGGTTGAAGTCGAAAATTCGGCCGAAATGGTGGCTTAGGTATTTGTTTTGTGATGGTGGCTAAGGATGTCAAAAAGGGCAGCGATGCGGATGCACGATATAAACAGGATTTGCAAATGCAACTCTTCTCACTGGGTACGAGAATGGCTTACGAGGCTTAATCGAGAGGTGTCTTCTTCAAATTTGCAATGTAGCAGAATGTTTTCCTCACAGACAGGTGAGCGAAAACGTCAAACGAAAATAAACACTTCGCCCCGGAAATTATCATGTCAGCCGCAACCCACAACACACCAAAACTAGAATTCAGCCCACCAAAACGCCGGAACGGCACCTATAATTCCATCGCGGAAAACCAAACGCGAAACTTCAAGTTCATAAACGAACCTTTGCTAACAAGGCGGGGCTGAACTCACACAATTAGTTAACGACACGGTGAAATCTAAATCACAAGTTTTATAACTAAAGCTGATAATTATATGCACTCACAAGTACGATAATATGCGCATATATATGCATACATTTTGTTGAGTATATGCACCCAAAGTTAAAATATATGCACATAATATGCTCTAATTTTTTTTTTAAATAAGTAGAAGTGTTCTAAATAATATAAAAATTTTAATAATTTTGTATGAATATATTTAATTATCTAATTTTTATTCAAAAACGTCATTCATTTTAACGTTTGACTATATATAAACATGGACTGCGAACGCCAACTTCACGTTGTAAGCCAATATAGAAATGAGATTTCCCGTAATCCCACTCGACTATTATTCCGAAGTTCGACTCTGGATTCTATGTTGGCTGATTCCTTATACATTGCTTCTATGGAAAAAGTTGTTTATATAGTCGAAGATTTTAACAGCAACTTCCCCTTTTTCCTGCTTATGTCGATATGGGCACTGCACTGCAGCGGCAGCAAGTGAAGGTATATGTCAGTTGCACAGAAAAATTGTATTAATAAATTTAATAAAATACTAAATTTTACAAAACAATCGCAAAAAGTTCATACATCGCAAATATTGCCAAATATAACCAAATATGCAAAATCCAGAAAGTATGCTCAAAAAACGTATAAATATGCAAAATGAAACTTGGCTTAAACGATTTGTTTTCACATAATTAGTATACAATTGTAAAAAGCTTCCCCGGTATATCAATTATACAAAATATGCATTTGCCGTATATTATCAGCTTTATTTATAACGAAAAGCCCCCCGGTTCGTGGCACGCAGACCACGACTGGGGCCGCGAAAAAAATTAACCTACGTCTGTCTTAAACGAGTGCTGGCTGCTAATTCATTCTCAAATTGGATTGCCGCGAAGCGACCACGAAATTCGTTACCCCCCCATTATTGCACAACGAAGTGAGATGTTGCCAAAAGAACCCGGGGAATCCCCCGATTAAGCTATAACAAAACGACAGCAAATTACGTTACCGCAACCGTGCCCAAGGCACAGCGCATAAATGAAAATTCCATAATGATCTCAAGTTAACTCAGCAAATCCGAAGGGGCTTGAACGCTTAAACTGCGTTATCGGCAGTACGGAACAAAGAATGAATTCATGATTACAATTCGGAGAAATAGAATTTAACCGGCAATGACTGCATTGAACTACTTGGTCGCAAGAAAATCGCTTACGAAGCTTGTAGGTCGCAAACATCTGAATATTCGTTTAACTAGATTCGATTATGCGATTTTGCGTCAGTTTGTGTCAAAACTAACAGAAAAGCTAACCTGCTAACTTCGAATTTGACATAGACTTACAGTGCCACCAAGACAAACAAATATTTCAAGCCAAGCTTGATTTCATTTTCGTTTGCTCACATGTTAGTTATATCAATGTAAATTCGTACACCTTTCCTTCCAAGAGTGTACATTTATTACAATATCTGCTTCAAATGTGTTTTGTTATTTGTGGATTTTTTTAAACTTGCGACCCTACGAATCGTACCATTACTAATGTTTATGATCATCGTTTGTACTTTGTATCAATAAATTTCTGATTTGAAAAGCAGTAATAATAATTAATTTCACTTCCTTGTAATAAGTTGTAATGTACACCAAAAAATATTCACAGGTTTTCCCCACATTCTGGCTATGTCACTGGATTGTGTATTCTATCCCAGACCACTGTGTAATGTCTATACAGAGACTTTGCGGCCATATTAGTAAAATTAAAAAGTAATAGTTACAAAAAAACTATATTGAACAAAAATAAGAGGAAGAACAAAAAAAAAGAAATTAATAGTTTTTTGAGTCTCTTTGGAACATTCAAAATTTTTAGCAACGATTTGGCATACTTTGTATACAATGTGCTATGAACATATGGGCAAAATTCAAAATTTTTAAATGATAATATTTTATTGATGGCCTTAGTTTTATTTAAACCAAATTATTAAAAGAAATGCTTTTTATAGTGACACAATCCTTAAAGGTTACCAAAAATGCCATGACTGTCTTTTTGTAAAATATTTTTAAAAATTGCACCAATATATGCAAATGGTCCTGTTCATTTGTTGAGTAGTATATATATATTTACCAAAGAGTAATCCTTTTGCAGTATTATCAGTGCATACAAAAGGCACTTTGTGTCTGCTAGTATCCACAATATAGATGGCTTTTAAACTAAACTTTTAACTAAAACTATGATGAGAATAGATATTTATGCATTAAGGGAGATATAAATGTGTTTTTTCCCTGAGGTTGGCATGGTTACAGACCGAGGACCTCTGGCCTGATGTCTGCAAGTCAACCGAAGGAAAAAAATATGAATATCTCGAGTGGTGCATACAATATTTTATTTACTAGCATATTAGCAGAATAGTATGAAATTTCAAAATGTCATAGGTAAGTACACTTAAAATAAGGATTGCCTGAATGTATGGTTGCTAAAAACGTTGTTCGTAGTTGCATGGTTAGCATGAGATTGAGGCAGAAATAATTTGAAAAATCCCTAGAGTTATGAGGAAAGCTGATAATATATGGCAAATGCATATTTTGTAGGGATGTCGGCGGGTACCCGGGTCGACCCGGGTAATAGTCGACCCGGGTATATTTTTAAGACCCGGGTACCCGACTAATAAATTATATAATTTCCAGAAAGTCAGTCTTTTTCGGAGAAAATTATAAAAACTTAAAAACAATAGGAATAAGCTGTGGAAAAACATAACCATGCAGTAATAAGAAGAATCCCGTCAATAGTACCATTAAATCGCGTCAGTATGGGTGAAGTAAAATAAACATCCTCTGTGTGATGTTGATGCTGCTACCATTTTCGGACAAAAAGTCACATACTTGAATTTGATAGCACTTGGAAGGGTGAAAATATTTACGAATAACAGACGTACTATTTTAATTTAGTTCAGTTTAAAACTCGCGGCGTAAAAGAAAGAAATTGTAGTTACTTCAGATGTTCAGATGTACACTAACTTTTTTGTTATATATTTCGGGTACCCGGGTTTACCCGGGTATTGCTTTCGGGTACCCGGGTTTCGTTTTAGACCGGGTACGACATCCCTAATATTTTGTATAATTGATATGCCGGGAAAGCTTTTTGCAATTGTATACTAATTATGTGAAAACACATCGTTTAAGCCAAGTTTCATTTTGCATATTTTGCATATTTATACATTTTTGAGCATACTTTCTGGATTTTGCATATTTGGTTATATTTGGCAATATTTGCGATGTATGAACTTTTTGAGATTGTTTTGTGTAAAATTTAGTATTTTATTAAATTTATTAATACAATTTTTCTGTGCAACTGACATATACGTATACCTTCACTTACTGCCGCTGCAGTGCAGTGCGCGTATCGAAATAAGCAGGAAAAGGGGAAGTCGCTGTTAAAATCTTCGACTATATAAACATAGACTACCAGTAACCCCAACTTTTTCCATAGAAGCAATGTATAAGGAATCAGTCAACATAGAATCCATTTCAAGAGTCGAACTTCGGAATAATAGTCGGGTGGGATTACGGGAAATCTCATTTCTATATTGGCTTACTACGTGAAGTTGGCGTTTGCAGTCCATGTTTATATATAGTCAGACGTTAAAATGATGACGTTTTTGAATAAAAATTAGATAATTAAATATATTCATACAAAATTATTAAATTTTTTATATTATTTAGAACACTTCTACTTATTTAAAAAAAAAATTAGAGCATATTATGTGCATATATTTTAACTTTGGGTGCATATACTCAACAAAATGTATGCATATATATGCGCATATTTTCGTACATGTGAGTGCATATAATTATCAGCTTTAGTTATGAGTAGCTTTTCGTATTTTCTATCTATAAATAAACACGTTTTCATATCTCCCAAATTAAAATACAATTTTCAAAAGTACTCAAAACAGTCGAAACTAGGAGGAAACATACAACACATGAATATAAGCAAAGCTCGACCGTCTTGCTGTGACGTCACAGCAATGCAGTTATGCCTAGGGGTTCAGGGGTGGGGGGGGGTCAGGCAAGAATCGGCAAATGCAGCGCTTATGGGATCTGCTCGTCCCCTCTACTTTACGGTTCTTGGTACATAGGTACGAAATCTTTGTAGATAATTTGTATTTTTTCCTGCCAACAAATGTTCTTATTTAGAAAGTCTTATTTTGCTTACGTTGGGCCAGTAGCCTGTTTAGTTCCACAAAGTTATGGTTCTGTGAGCCCTCTTTGCTCTTAACCCTGAAACGCGGCTTCTTAAACGGCCCTTCACCTACTGAATTATTACTTTAAAATGCCCTGGGTTTGCTAGCTTAATTCAGTCGGTGAGCTATAAGACTCTTTTTTCATCGCCAGTGCAGCTAAGGGCAAGCTAACATGACTACCACAGGCGTTAGCCTGGTAGTCAAGAAGCATACAATTTTTAAAATCCCGTTGTAGTCACTAGAGATCAATCTCCGTTCAGCCACTTGAGAGTGGAGCATTTACACGCTGGGCTATCTACTCTCTGATTTAAAAAGTGAATGGGATTACAGAAGGTAATTATGTGCAGGGTTATCCAAAGTCATTTTTTTCTAAAACCTCTGTTCAAGAGTAAACTGAACCATTTTAACAAGTGTGACTGACAAGTTTAATGGAAGCATTGTCTATACATAAATGGTGAGTAAAAACTAGGCAACGACTATAATGGCATTGCAATATATGGACTCTTGCAATTTTTTATAATTATTTTGGGCTACCCTGTGTATAAAAGTGTATGCTTTCGTAGTAGATCCCATGCGCCGATGTAGTTTACATTGTAAACAGCAGGTAGTTCAAATGCAGTAAAAATTATACCTTAGTTTCGTTAACCTTAAACCTGAATATGTTTGTCAACAAATAATAAGAGGTAAATCATTTTGATATAATTTTTAGTAGTTGGATAATAGTATGTTGTTAAAAATATAAATTTTAGTGTTTTATTAAAATTGTAGCAATGGAGATCAAAGAAGAGCCAATAGAAGGGTGCAACGACCATGCGCTGGTATGCAGTAGTTTTCCCGACCTGCTTGATAAGCAAGAAGATGCAAAAGTCAACGACCTATTTATCAAGCAAGAAGCTGACGAAGGCAGCCAAGCGATCGGCGAGATAAATTTAGCAAGTCTAACATCCGAGTATGATATTAAGGAAGAGTTTGATGAAGCTAGGTTTATTGAAAAAATGTGTGAAACGCCGGGGGATAAACCCAAATTGAAGGCTCGCATAAGTCTCACTAAAAAAAAGAGATATAGAGTATCTAATATGCTGCAAATACCAGATTCATTAACAGTTAAACAGAATGATATAGTATGGAAAATGTCGCAAATACCAGGTTCAGCAAAAGCCAAACTGAATGTGTGTAGTATCTGTGGATTTCAGACAATTTACACACTGAATTTCACCGAGCATATGCGTCTTCACACAATAGAAAAATCATATCAACATAGCCGAAGTGGGTTTGAAACGGCCTATTTAAAGCATTTGGAAACTCCAATAAGGGGAAGCATGTGTAAAAAGTGCAATATTTCTTCTTCTTCTTTATGTACCGTCTCCGTTACGGAGGTTGGTAATGGCTATTCGAATTTTAGATGCAGCTGCTCTGAATAATTGATTGGAACTGCAGTCAAACCATTCTCGCAGATTGCGATTTCTTCAGTGTCATCTAAATGCAAAAGACATACTCATACTTGCCCATGAACCACCCTGTATATATCCTATAAATTTAAAAGGGCAATTTTAAAATTATAAAAAAAGGTAGTGGTTAAATGATATTACATTTTAATATTAATATTAGTGGATAATATATTTAGTGTGTTACTAAATGTTGTGCAGGATATGTACAGTCGGCGCCTTAGAAATCGGGGCACGTAATATGTTGTGTTGTAATGTTTGAATCATTATTATTTTTTTGTATTATTGGAATTTTACTATCAACAAAAAAACGCAACATTTTTAAAATTTCGTAACAATCATAACCATAACAACCGAAAAAACCCAGTTTATACACTTAAAAATATGTAGATGCAAAATGTATTTATAGTACGTATTGTCCCGATTTCTAAGGCGCCGACTGTACATGAGTTTTTATTTTAATTCTAATACTAATCTATTTGATTTGCACAAATTACATGAGTAATTAATTTAGGGATTAATTATGGGATTATATTCGTGCGTGTATTATATTGAACATATAAAATTATTATTAAAATATATTATTTGATAGCGTATTATGTACCTTACTCTACCTTTTCTGTGTCCTTTCTATCAGAATTAAGTCAATAGTTGAATTTTTGTTTCTACTCTCTATCACTCTTGTGAACTTATGAATATCTTGTGTTTGAACTAGGTGTTTGCAAGTGTTATGTCCTTTAGTATACAGAAGCCGATGATTTTTCGTCCATTGCTGTTCATTTCATTTTCTAAACGTTGAGTTACCGTGCTCTTTTGCTTTTCCTCCTGATGAAGCCCCTTACGAAAGTGGGCGAAACGTTGAGTTCTTCGACCTCAATGATGACACGGTTCAATCCCGGAAGTCGTTTGTTACTCCCCAGATAGCACGTACGCTTACGGCAAGCTTGCTTTTTACTTAATTTACGCTTGTTATAGTAGTTTTACGCGACAAGCGATGCAAAAGCTTGAAGCAAGCTTAGTATTTAAAGAAAGCTACGTTTTGGTAATTCCGAAGTTGGCAGCGCGCATGCCTGACTCAGAAAACCAAGAACGCAAACGGCACTACGGCAGACGATGCGTAATTGTTTATGCGTCTAGCGATTTTGTATTGTTCTGTGCTAGCGCTTATATCCTAATTAATAAGTGTGTACTGCTTGATCTTGGTTGCGCCGTGTTTTAAGTTTATTTATCAATTATATTAGAACATCAGTGAGTGGAAGCCTGGAAGGTAAGTAATTTTATAGCATTTATACTTTGTTTTCTCAATTTTAAAATAAATAAGACACTAAAAATTAACCGTGGTGTTGTAACCGTTCCATTGAGAACTATTGCAGTGCTTTACACTAATAAAGCTAGTCCCTGCATGCATGATTTAAGAGGGCCGTCGACAGACTAGATCGTTTCCTGGGGCAAACAATTTAAATATCGCCCCTGAATTATATTATAAAGACACAAATATTAGAAAATCTCCAATTACTATTTGGCTTTATTATAAGAGAAATTACATAAATTACAATTGATATTAATAATTAAAAGATCATTGAAAAAATGTGTAAAATATTCACATCACGTTTTCCTTTTTAAAAAGTATCTATTCAATACAAAAATAGCGATTAAACATTAAAAACTAGATTTATGGCACTAAAAATAAAATAATAAAACTCACTGTATTTGAAAATTATTTAATTAGTAAAAGAGTTATTGAATTATATTGAAGTATTGTATATTTACTATTCATAACAAACATTTAAAATTAGCCCGAGTTGCGCATATGGGAATAATATGCTTCTACGGAAATGTATTGTACTTCTATAGTAGTAGACTTCAAGCTATTTGGTTATAGGTTTATAATCCTTAAGTGTTCGGACACGGATTACAACATACAACAGGCTTATTACAGGAGACGGGCTCAGTAAAGTTGTTAAATTGTCATTACTCGTGTCTATTGTGTATAGGTGACATATATAATTGTCAGTAATAATAGGACAAGAGGTCAAAATATTGCCGACAATAGTTTTTGCGATTCAGCTACGAGTTTCTATGGCGATGAAAATAACGGCGAGTGCTTGCACGAGTCGTTTATTTTCTAAAGCAACAGAAACGAGGCAATCTGAAGAGGAAAAATTGTCGGCAATATTTCGACCTAGAGTACTATTCGTCTTGACAATTTAACTTTTAAATTATTGAAAATGGTCAATAAAAATACTCCTAACACTAAAATTATAAATTCACTAAACTAGTGGTCTTTGAATTGTATCCTTTTCTAACACTAAAATCCAAGTTATTTTTCATTAAAAAATAGTTACAGAAAAAATTGTCGCTGAAATAAAGCTCCTCGAAATATTGTCACTAAAATAATCCTTCGATTGGTAGTTTATTTTTAAATTGAAGAATGCCATTCGTTGACAATGACACCAGTTAAATTGTCTGTTTTATTATTATTTTTTATTAATTTGTAATTTTATTAATGTAATAATTGTGCCCCATATATTAGTTATTTACTATACAAGTGGGATAACAGCATCATTAATATACGTGTATGTAAGTTACAAACGAGTGCGTAGCACGAGTTATGTAAGCACACAAGTATATTAATGATGCATTATCACACATGTATTGTACAAAATTTTATCTACGACTGCCTAAAATTGAGAAAAGTGCATTAAGAGAAATGTCAGATCTGTCATTTTCAAAAATATTTTAGTAGGCAAATGTCATTATGTCATTCATTTGACACTATTTCAGTTACGTAATGAAGTCATTACGCAACTGAGTTGCGTAATGAAACCATTACATAAGTGAGTGGTGTAATGAGCTTCATTACGTAACTGAAATAGTGTCAAATGAGTGACTTAATGAGTTACTTATCCCACTGGAGTAGATAAAAATAATTACTTAACTGGCTGTAATGTTAAAATTGTAAACTGTTCAAACAAAAATAATATTTTTAAAGCCCGTTTTGTAAATTTACGTTTTGTGAGCCCCTTTAAGTGGATTACAAGGTGTGTTACAACTTTCAGCGTTTTATGCACTACACAATTTTTACAATGTGGAATTGGGATTTAAAAGTGCTAATCTTTTCTTAACAGTGAAGAGTTTTATTAAGAACCACGACACTAATCACAAACGATAAATAATAAAAGTTTATTAACCAAATTCGCCTCAGAAGCCGACCCGCTCTACCATAAAGTTTTTTTAAAATCTAAAATCTGTTTATTGTGTTATATTTAACAGCATTTAGTAGTTTATTTGTGTATAATGGCATTTTTGTACGCACAGTAGAGGCTCATAATCATAAACAACTCAGCCGTTAGCCTGAAGTGCTGTTGGGTTGGGTGTCTCTTGTGCTTTTATTGTCGGACAAGTCTTTGTTAGATTTAGCCCAAATGTGCTAAATAGTTTCCTGTTACGCGATACTTATAAAATGTTTTGATTTTAAGAAGCTGTAAGCCGCGGTGGTTGACTCTGGGAGCAATTGAAATAATAAATGTTCTTATTAAGTCTTCGGTGTTCTTAATTTCTCACAATTGCCTATTCAAAAAATGCGCACATCTGGGGATATGGGTGAAGTTAATGCCTACATTTAGTCTTTCATAGCAAATGACCGCCGGCCCAGATGTTCCCACTTAGATTTAAGGGCTGGCATATTTATAGCTCAAAAACCCTTTGCTCATAAATTTCGATGCATACAATACTCACAAGCACCTTCACTCACGTCTTTGTATACTATCAGAGAAAAATAAGCCGTTACATATTACTTAATGATACCATTATGCTACTATTAAATCTAACACAATAAACACATATTATATGTTGTACTGCCCCCTTCTTAAGCGGCGCCGTGAGGCAAACTGCTTTTATGCTAACATTCTGTCGACGGTACTAATTTAACTACTGTTCGAAATCAAAGCTGAAAACTTGCGCTAAAAGCAGGGGTTCATTGTACAACTATGTATCGTGACGTCACTCGAACTTGAATATTAAGTTCTTGCTGCAACTAACAGGGGTAACTCATTTTTGCCGCATATAATATCATTTTTTTTATTAATAAAAATTAAGTATTGCAAGTAAAACTTACTTGAAAATGATTAAAATATAGATATTTAAAGTCGACGTCACGCTATTTGGTTTTGACCTACAGCTGAAAGTTGTAATACACCTTGTAATCCACTTAAAGGGCTCACAGAACGTAAATTTACAGAACCGGCTTTAAAAATGTTATTTATTTTGTTTGAACAGTTAGAATTTTAACATTACAGACAGTTAAGTAATTATTTATATATGGGACACAATTATTACATTAATAAAAATTAGAGATTGATAAAAAATAATAATAAAACAGAAAATTATATATGTCTAGTATACACAATAGAGACGAGTAATGACAATTTTACGACTTTACTGAGTCCGTCCCCTGGTAATAAGGCTGTTTTAATCCGTGTCTGAACACTTAAGGATTATAAACCCATAACCAAATAGCTTGACGTCGACTATAACTTGGTGATTATTACTAGAGCGAGCATGTTTATTGTAGTCAAATCCAAATCTTGTATTTAACAATACTGTCTTATGTTTTTCTTTTTAATAGAAATGTCTCGAAAATCGTTTATGAATTTAACCCGGCAGGGGAAATTCAAACGGCTGCGAAACGCCATTCAACTAACCAACGATGTTGAATGTGGTACTGCTTCTGCTGAGAATTATGTAAATGTTTCGTGTTCTGGTAGCAGTGGCTCTCCTGATATTGAAAGTCATGAAGTAGAAAGGGAAACTGATAATACTGGGGAACAGCAGCAACAGTATTTTCAAAAAAAAATCGAAGAGATAGTGTATCCTTCTTCATCTTCTGATCAATCTGATTCTGATTGTTGGGCAACTAATTATTCTGAAAGTGAAAAGCTAAGTGAAAGTTTGAGGGATTGGTCAGTTCGATTTCATATTACTAACGTTGCTCTGTCTGCTCTTCTTTGTATTTTGAAGACACATAAATGTTTTCATTTACCATCAGATGGCCGATCTCTATTAAAAACACCATCCACCGTTCCTATTCAATCGGTTACTCCTGGCTCATATTATCATATTGGATTAAGTACTGGTTTAGAGAAAATTTTGTGCAGTATAAAAGAGGTCTTAAGTTCCGTTGAATTATTAATTGGGATAGATGGTCTCCCACTGTTTAACAGTAGTGCTGGCGAATTATGGCCCATCTTGGCATCTGTATGGAATGTGCCATCAATTAAATCAATTGTTTTTCCGGTTGGCATATATTTTGGGAAAAAGAAACCATTAAATTGTGCAGATTTTTCAGAAGCTTTTGTGAAGGAAGCAATAGTCTTAGCAAATGGTGGAATTACGATCAGTGGAAAGAATATTAAATTAAAAATAAAAGGATTCGTTTGTGATGCACCTGCCAAAGCCTTTATTTTAGGAATAAAAGGTCACACAGGTTATTCATCCTGTACAAAGTGTAAACAAGAGGGACATTTTTTCAACAATCTAATGACATTCCCAGATTGTGATGCAATTGACACAGTGTTGAATCCAGGGGGGTGACCGGGGGGGAAATACCCCCCCGGGCAGTACAAAATTCACCCCCGGAAACATTACCACTTCATATTCATGTTTTTTTCTATCTATAAAAGAATGGGTGGATTGCGCGGGAATAGGTAAAAATACCCCCCAGACGTTTCATTTTCCCCCCCGGAGTAATGGGTCTGAATTCAACACTGAATTGACAGGACACATGAAGGTTTCCTGTGCAGAGAAGATTCAGAATATCATGTTGGGAAAACTCCTTTAACAGATATTCCGGGGTTACATTTCATTCATTCTTTTCCACTGGATTATATGCATTTAGTATGTTTGGGAGTGATGCGTACTATGCTTAACATCTGCATTGCTGCTGGTGTTCCTTTAAAATTACCGTCTCGTGTAATAAACTCTATTTCTTTACATCTGCTAGCTCTTTCTTCACACATACCAGCAGAATTTTGTAGAAAACCACATGCTCTTGATCAGATTAAAAGATGGAAAGCCACTGAGTTCAGGCAGTTTTTGTTATATACTGGTCCAGTTGTTCTGCATGATATCTTGAAGTCTGATTATGAGTATATCTACAATAATTTTTTCAGTCTGAACATTTCAATGACAATCCTTCTAAGCGAAAGATTTTGTGAACAGTATCAACAATACAGCAAGGAATTGTTGAAACATTTAAACAATTGTATGGCCAGCAGTATCTCACCCATAATTTTCATGGACTGTCACATATTTCTGAAGATGTTTCAAGTTATGGTAATCTGGATTCTTGCAGTGCTTTTCCATTTGAAAATTTCCTTCAGTCTCTAAAAAAGCTTATTAGAAAAGGTGATAAGCCATTGCAACAGGTGAATAAAAGGCTCAGCAAAATATCAAATTCTAATCTTAATTTTACCCATTTAGAACAAATCAGCACTTACCCAGAATATTTATTACCACATATGTCTGGTCCCCTTATAAATGCTTGCAATCCATCAAAACAATACAACCTATTAAAGTTAAAATCCTTTAAGCTAACAACTTCTGCTCCTAACTGTTGTTGCAGTTTAATAGGTGGAAGCATAGTACTGATTTCAAACATAGTGTACTCGAATAATTTACAATGCATGGTTCTGATATATCGAGAATTTTTAGAAAAAGAAGATTTTTACGGTCCCCCTTTTTGTAAAAGTTCAGATTTAGACATCTACCAAGTATGTAAACTGTCTGATCTACGAATGGTTCCAGTTTCTAATATTCACAAAAAAATGGTTTTGCTTCCTTTTCATGAAAAATATATTGCAATACCACTTCTTCACATATAATAAACATAGACTACAGCACTGTGCTTTTATTTAGTTACTTTCGATACACCATGGACAAAAACTTCGCAATTGTTAAATATACGGATGAAGATGATTCATTGGAAATTGTTCCACTGAGTTGGCTGACATTGGATGGAAACCACTGCCACTTCCCTATCGTCAAATCAGATGAGACGAGGGATAAATTGATTCGTGCAAAAGCAGAACCTACAGACCAATGGACTTTATGCCCAATAAGGATTTTGCATAAATATGGTAAATATTGTTATTATTATAATACGTTCATATTGCATGAAATTAAGTGTATGTTTTAGTTGTTTGAACAATATTTACATTTTGTTACTTCATTTGAAACTCGGCCGCATTGCCTGTTATTCTATCAGCACAGTTTTAAATATTATTATTTCTCTACTTTCATTACAGAAACGTATTCACAGGCACGTCTAAGTTTAAAGAAAGCAGAGGAAACTTCCAATTTGGAAACCGATGATGAAGTGCCAGACGTCAGGAAGAGACGAAGAAGAAATAATATACTTCCCGGAGAAAGTGATGATGAAGAAATCTATGTTACAAAACAACCACGAAAAAAAACATCTCAGATTCCCGAATATCCAAAATTAAATACCTCCAACCAAGTTCACTGCAACAGTCCTATTCCCATAGAGACCTCTCCCAGATCGCAACATGTCCACGAAATTTGTCCTCCCTCTTTTCCTTCTTCATTTTTTTCTAGCAATTCTCCTATACCGCAATTTCCTATTCCCAATTTTAACCAGGATTTTGTTAAAAGTTGCAGCAATAATAAAGGATCCAAAAGCCCAGCCCCAAGTACTTCAACTTCTACATCGTCCAGAAGTATTCATTCATCATTGTCAGGTAAGTACCTATTTTTAACTATAGGTAGGGGTTTGTAAACTACTTGAATTGAGTTCCGACTGCCTTATGCACTAATAATACCTATATGAAAATAAATTGAATTGGTTGGTCATTCATAAAGTTTACTTTAGTTTATTGTTTTAAATCTAATATAACTCTTTTCTTATCAGATTCGGACCGAATGTTACTTGGGCAGATGCAAGCAACGATAGCTGCAATGGCTGAGCAAGTCAGCTCGCTTAATAAAAAAGTTGATTTGCTGTTAGCCAATCAACAATGTCCTGCCGATGTAGAAGGCAATCAAGCATTTTTACTGCTGGGTCTTTTGCCACTACAAAAGATGGAGGACTTTAATTCTTTTGAAGAAAGAACAAAAGATGACGACAATTTTACGAATCAATTTGTAAGTAAAAGTTTCATTGTAGTGTTATGTTTGTTATGTATGGACATGATATTTGTAAATATATAGTTGTCTATTATTTATGTTTGCAGGTGAAAATTTTGGCTAGTAGTGGTGTGAGAGACCTACGAAGTTTAATTATGAATATGATGCGCAGGAGCGCGGAGCAGTTTTCATACCTATTCAGGAAAACTAGTAAATGAAGTGCAAAAAATTGCATTTGGTAAAAAGAAAAGGGTACTAATAAAACGTTCAGTATTTAATCCAGTTTTATTCAGTAAACAAATATGTATGTTCAGTAATCAACTAATTTTTGCAAAGTATAAAAACCCGAATGGTTAGTAAAATATTGAAAGTTGCACAACCAAAAATTAAAAATTGGCCAGTAAAATATGCACGGTATTTTATTATATTTTGTACGGTTTAAAACGCATATTAAATAAATAGAAGATGCACAGTAATTTATTTGAATTTGCACGGTAAAAATAATAAACGTTCAGTAACAGTGACGTTCTTTGCCTTTCTTTGAGGTTAGGTTTTGTGTTAATATAAGTTGGCTAAACAGCTGAAAAATATAAATCTGGAAAGTGAAACAGACTGTACAAATAATGACAATAATACCTGCATTATTCCTGCTGGTAATGCGACTCATATAGAAGAATTTGATGAGACAAAAAAGGATGGCCTAGATTTCTATTCATTTGATGAGTTTAAATCTGTGATGTTCAAAATTTTGAGAACAGTTTTGCCCAAAGATAAAAGATAATGGCTTGATGGCATTGTGGCTGTCCAGCATTCTTAAAAAAATGATGTGCCAACACATCGTTGTACTAGTAATAAGACTGAAAATAGTAAGCGCACCTCCAGAAGCAAAAACCATCCCGATAGGACACAAACGACGCATAGGTCGTCCAGCAAAAGTCAAGAGAGTTTTGCTGCTCTAATAATATATGTTATATATTTATGTACTAGCGGGAAATATTTAAAGTTTTATTCTTGTATTTCCGAGAGTATTCTATTTTTGTTTTTTTTATACAAATATACAAGTTTGTATCGTATTTGTCGTTTCTTCTTCTTTGTATAATGACTTCGTTGGAAGTATATATACAGTGTGTCTCACAGAGTATCAGACATAGGGCAATTAACGTTGAGCAATTGTGAAAGATCAACTATTGCTGTGTGCGCATTGAGGTATGCGATTGGTCAGAAATGCAAAGAATTTTAAATTAATTTGAGGTTTGTCATTTTTGACCAATCACGTACCTCGTTGGTTATACAGCAATAATTGATCGCCCAATAATGTTCCAATGTTAATTTGGCTATCTCTGATAGTTGGTGAGAAACACTGTCAACATATTCTATGCAATCCAGGTTATCTGCAGTAACATTCTGGCGAGTGTTTTGTTAAATACCTACGTAATAATGTATAAATAATATTCCTTCCAATATTATTCTGTTGGCCATTTATTTTATGTATCACATATTATTTTTACTGAATATATTTTATTTTACTAAACATTTTTATATTGCGGTCTCTTTATTTTATTTACTAGAAATAAGGTTTTTTACTGAACAAAATTACTTATGGTTTTAATATAATAATGCGCATTTAATTTGTTGCCTTGCTTTGTTGGAAATTAAACTTCTTACTGTCGCTTTGATTTTTTGAACGAAACATTTATTATTTGTACTAATACTATATTTTTCCTGAACATCTATAATTTTTACTGAAGATTTATTATTTTACTGGGCGCTTATTGTTTTGTTACTGTTTGTCTACTATTTTTACCAAAAGATTATTAGTTTACTAATCATCTATTATTTTACTAAACATTTATCATTTTTACTGAACGTTTAACATTTTTACTGTGTATTTATTACTTTTACTGAACATTTATTATCTTACATAATATATATTTCTTTTACTTGACGTTTATTATTTCTACTGAGCAAATGTACTTGATGTTTTAATAAAATACTGTGCATTTAATTTGTTGCCAAAAGAAAATATGTCATGCTATCCATGGTCAGTTTATTTTTGTAATTGGAAATTGTTTGAACTCCGTTGATTTAATGTAAATAACTGTTGTATTGGCTTTAGTGACTTACAACAACTTTCAGTAAATAATCAATTTAGATATTTGATTATGATAGCATCCAATTGATAAATTATTTTTTACAGCGGCTGCCCGGAAATTGTATAAAGAAGAGGCGACCGATGATAAAATTAGAAATGTGATCTGTACATGGTTGCAACAAGCAAAAGCATGACGAAGCCGGAGGTAAGCGAAGAAAAATGTTTAAAAATTAGTCACCATTATTTAAAATATGGTATAAATCTGATTATTTTATTCGTAGAGATTTCAACCAATCAAAAGGCTGGATTTAGTTAAGTTATCTTGTATAATTTCGATTATACAAAATCGATTATACTATAGTAACTTCACTAGGCAACGCAATACATAACTTTTGTCAACTTGATGTTGTTTTCATGGAGATGACTTTCAGCTAGGTTAATTCAAACAAATCGAGCTGCCAATAAAATATTTATTTGATCCTAATATTAAAATTTACTCACAAAATAATCAAATCGAATACAATGCGTACTTCGAACAGGTTATACGTCTCAAACTTCCTGCACAATAACAAATCGTGTCAGTTTGACAGAATAATCCTCCCGCTGACGCGGTCGGACTATTTAACCTGTCAAACTGACACTCTTTTATTATTGTGCAACAAGTTATCGACATATAACCCGATAATATCGAAGTACTTATAGTATTACTTCTGATAATGCTATTTTTTACATAGTTGCATCTGGTTCATGTTCTTATTAGATAATCTATGCAACAACATTTTAATTATACTAACTTTGTTTTCTTTACAGAGATCAGCGTAGCCAGAATACAACTGAATAATTTTTAATTTTTTTTTTAAATTTTTTATATAATATAAGTAGTATAGGTATTTTGTTATTAAATATTTGTATGTAATAGGTATGTACAGTTGACGCCACCGAAATGTGAACGGATTCTCACTGCCATGGTATTTTGTTCTGATTTTTATTATAGTAAACAATAAAAATCAGACAAAAATGCCGTGACAGCGAGATTCCATTCACATTTCGATGGCGCCAACTGTACGTAGATAAGACTTACTGTACCTGGCGCTGGGAACAAATACAGTAGAACGTGCAAACCAAATTACAAATTATAATGCTGCCTGGATTAGTATTTGAATAGTAAATAGCATAAAATCAGCGATACCAGTAATTCTGACAAAAAAATCTTTTCTGCCAAGTTTGACGTTTTTCTGCGAATTTCTGTTTGATAGTTTGTGATTTACTTTATTTGTTCATTTTAGTTTTCTGTTATTATTGTCTTTGTTACTTCTTTACACTTTGTTTTATACAGTATTTTCAATTACATGTGCACAAATGGCATGCTGTTTCAGTTGGTCAGTTTTTTTTTTGTATGATAACCTCAACACATTATTTAATGTCAGTTGAAATTGTCTAATTATAACAACTACTATCTCTAATTCTTTAGTTATTATCACATATAATCTCATAAGAGCATTAATTCTTTCCAAAATTATTTTTCATGCATTCCAAGAACGTCCTACTAATTTGCCCGAGCTGGACGCGAGAGCAAATTAGGACGTTGTTGGAATGCACGAAAAATAATTTCCGAATATGAATTAATGCTTGAATGCAGATTCGGTAAGAAAATCGTAACGACACAAACCCTCACAGTTAGGTTGGTCTTCATACAAAAACTTTCCAAAAATGTTTTTTTGTTGTCTTGGTAACGACTTATGAACTAATTTTTCTATTGGTCATTGATGAGTGTCGTACGATTTTCATTAAAATTCTGATCTAGTCTTTATGTCATTTGGGTTGCATATTCTACTCTTATTTGTTCACTGCATCCAGTATTGTATCTAAGGTTAATTATTTAAAATATATTTAGTATATCTATTATACACTTGCGTTTTATTTCTTTTAAATTGCTGTTAGTATTTAAAACAATTTAAGTTTTCAGGAAATACATGGGCTCTTAAACCACTATTTTGCCGACATAAAATTAATTTTTAACACGTCTCTTTGGCTAAGAATGCAAGTATTAGAATTGTAAACGTTAAAAAAATAATCGCTGATTTTGTGTTTGAATGACCATCTGCTGCAAGTTCTTGATCATCTCTGAACCAGTTTCTTCAGAAGCCTTTTTTAAAATTCGATGTAAAAATAAATCGGCAGGGACTGGAATACAGACTGTAAGGGTTATGGTCTAATTCTTTAAAGCCGCAGTACCGTATTGCCGTGTATCGACAAGGCATTCGATTTATTCATTTTGCTTTTGTAGTGTGATTACAACTGTAGACTTCATAAATTGCGCAAATTGGGATGCAATGTTCGAAGACATATTTTGCGATTTGAAAAAATTAGAGAACATGTAGGTAGCTATGCAAGAAGGTGCTTAGTCCGGGAACATAAAAACGACCCCTCGCTTGTTGAATATTAAGTATACCTTTGCTATTAAAGACGAGTATAAAACTTGCTGCATTAAGCTTGTATTAAGCATAACTGTTACTTGTATCAAGTTTTGTTCGGGCTGGTCATAGAAAGGGCTACAGTTGTCCAAAATAAGCTAGAAACATGCTTAATGAATAAGCTTAATTCAAGCTCTCTTTAAGCTTACAAAACAAGCTTTAATTAAGCTTGCAAAACAAGCTATATTTAAGCTTGCAAAACAAGCTTGCAAAAGAAGCTTTATTTAAGCTTACAAAACAAGCTTTAATTAAGCTTGCAAAACAAGCTTTATTTAAGCTTACAAAACAAGCTTTCAGTAGGCTTGTATGTATTGCATATGATTGTTATGGTAACCTTGATTCAAATTTATATCACACTTGCTTTGCTATGTGGGTCATATTTCTTTCTCATTCAGTCCATATATCACAATTATTATGTATGTTTCCTCTTTCCCTAACATTAATTTCAAGCTCATGAGTCTTTCAGAAACCAAATTCCACTTGATAACCCACTTTATGCATTTTATGCACTAGGACTGCAACTCCTGCCTGTGCCCATATGTGCTTTTCGACTCCACTGTAAAATAAGCCGTGCCCACCTTCTATTTGTTCGTAATCTGGCTCTTTTTGGGTTCTGACAGTCCTAAAATTTTAATGTTTGAGAGTTAAAATTCTGCTATCAGTTCGTTTTCTTTGCCTCGTATGTTCCATGTTCCTAGTCTCCATTCCATTTTTGTTTGCCCTGTCGTGCTATCCTTGGCCTCATTTTGGTTATTCCGGGCTTGCCGGTGGCCAATACTTCACACACTCTTGGCTACTTTCAGGTTTTTGCTTCTTTGTCTAGTCTCTCCTGGTGTGTGTTCCACACCCAGATGGCTCTACCAATAATTAGCTTTTTGTACGTGTCTTGCCGTTTTACTTTTCTTTTGGGCCTTGAAGTTCTTTTTTTCAAATTTTTCTTTTTATCTTAATTTCCACAAATATAAAGATACCGATTTTAATTGATATTGGTAAAGTACCTCTTACAGTGAAATCTAACGTATCAAACATTTTTTACTAGTGCAATCCATAATAGTGCGGATGTATACCAAAATTCAAATCGGAATCTTTACATTTGTGGAAAGTAACATAAAAAGAAAAATTGACCTTCAAGGCTCTATAACTTCTTACTGGAGGGACTTTGTACTAAGGTATATTGGGATTAATTAATTTATTATAACCTAAGGAATCTATGACTAATCGGTGGGGAGGCAGTTCTGGGTAGGGTTGCCAACACTATCGTTTTGACCCGAAGACTTCGGGTTTGGCAATAATTCTTCGGGCTTCGGGTTTTCAATAAAATGCTTCGGGTTAACTACATATCGAGATGGTATTTGGCCCGTTGCTCGACTCTGCTTGCAACATGGATAGTTGGAGCAAGTCAATAAAGCACAGAGCTGGGGTAAAGCAGCCCACATAGCAAAGCAAGTGTGATATAAATTTGAATCAAGGTTGCCATAACCAGCATATAGGCTTGAAACAACCTTGTTGCGGCAAGTGTGCAAGCTTACGGCAAGCTTGAAACAAGCAAACTAGTTTACACATGACAAGCTTACTGAAAGCTTGTTTTGCAAGCTTAAATAAAGCTTGTTTTGCAAGCTTAAATAAAGCTTGTTTTGAAAGCTTAAATTAAGCTTCTTTTGCAAGCTTAAATTAAGCTCATTCATTAAGCATGTTTCAAGCTTATTTTGGATAATTGTGCCAATTACTTTTTTCATCAAATTTTAAAAATGCCTCTGATGAAACTGGTCCAGAGATGATAAAGAACTTGCATCAGATGGTCATTTAAATACAAAATCAGATTATTTTTTGAACGTTTACAGTTCTAATACTTGCATTCTTAGGCAAATTGTTATAAATACTAAGCAATTCAGAAGAAATAAAACACAAGTGTATAATAGATATACTAAATATATTTTAAATAATTAACCTTCGATACTATACTGGATGCAGTGAACAAATAAGAGTAGAATATGCAACCCAAATGCAATACTATAAAGACTAGATCAGAATTTAATGATAATAACTAAAGAATTAAAGATAGTGGTTGTTATAATATTAGACAATTTCAACTTACATTAAATAATGTGTTGAGGTTATTATACAAAAAAAAACTTTGACCAACTGAAACAGCATGCCATTTGTGTGCATGTAATATGTAATTGAAAATTCTGTATAAAACAACGTGTAAAGAAGTAACAAAGACAATCATAACAGAAAACTAAAATGAACAAATAAAGTAAATCACAAACTATCAAACACAAATTCGCCAAAAAACGTCAAACTTGACAGAAAAGATTTTTTGTTAGAATTATGGTATCGCTGATTTTAAGCTATTTACTAGTCAAATACTAATCCAGGCAGCATTGTAATTTGTAATTTGGTTTGCACGTTCTACTGTCCTATTGGTTCCCAGCGCCAGGTATAGTAAGTTTTATGTACATACAGTTGGCGCCATCAAAATGTGAACGGATTCGCGCTGCCATGTCATTTTTGTCTGATTTTAATTGTTTACTATAATGAAAATCAGAAAAAAATGCCATGACAGCAAGAATTCGTTCACATTTCGATGGTGCCAACTGTACATACCTATCACATACAAATATTTAATAACAAAATACCTATACTACTTATATTATTCATTTGTATTCTGGCTACGCTGATCTCTGTAAAGAAAACAAAGTTAGTATAATATTAAAATGTTACTGCATAGATTACCTAATAAGAACATGAACCAGATGCGACTATGTAAAAAATAGCAATACTTAATTTTTATTAATAAATTTTTTTTTATTATATGCAGCAAGAATCTTTATATAAAATATGCTTACAGCAATTTCATACCCTATGCTTTAAATAGGTTCAAAGTAGAGCAACAGTGAGTTGTCATTCATAGCACAGCGAACTTTTGAAAGCTACGTGTCGCCTGTTCATTAACATTTTTAGGTTTAATCAAAGAGCATATAATGCTCTTTGGTTTAATGTAAAATAATTCTTTTTTCTATAGCAGATGTTAAAGTGCTACTTTATCAACTCAAAATAGTAGATCAAGTAACACTTTAACCTCAAGGGTGGATAAAGTAATATTAGAGTAAATAAAGTAGCACTTTAACATTAAGGGTAGATAAAGTACTTGAATTTTTTAAATTTTTATTTGTATATACTAGCAACCCAATCTAGCTACTGAGATTTTAAAATGTGATTCACTTTCCTTTATTTTCTTTTGAAATTGATAAAGTTCTTGCTATACAAAAAAATACATGAGAAATGCAAGAAAAAATAAAAGCTCATGCTTACTACCTTTTCTGAAAATTTTAGAGTTTATAATTATTTTATATAAAAAAAATTGTATCGATTTTTGTGTTTAAACCTAAAAATATTCTTTTTATGCTTTATAATGAAGCGTTTACTGTAATAATAATAATGGGAAAAACAGTACTGTACAGTAATAACAATAAATTATTCGTATTTTGGTTAGCTGTTGCTGGCAATTTATCATCGTTGAAGTTCGCGGCAAAAACGCCGTTACCCACCCCTGTTGCAGCAAGAAATTAATATTCAAGGCCGAGTGACGTCACGATACATAGTTGTACAATGAACCCTAATTTTTAACGCAAGTTTTTAACTTTGATTTCGAACAGTAGTTAAATCATGCATGCAGGGACTAGTTTTATTACTGTAAAGCACTGCAATAGTTCCCAATGGAACGGTTACACACCACGATTAATTTTTAGTATCTTATTTATTTTAAACTTGAGAAACAAAGTAAATGCTATAAAATTACTTATCTTCCAGGCTTCCACTCACTGATGTCCTAATATAATTGATAACTAAACTTAAACCACGGCTCAACCAAGATCAACCAGTACACCGTTATTAGGTTATAATCGCCAAATCGCTAGATACGCATAAGCGATTACGCATCGTCTGCCGTCTGCGTTCTTGATTTTCTGACTCAGGCATGCGCGCTGCCAACTTCGGAATTGCCAAAACGTAGCATTCCTTGAAGACTTGAAGTACTAAGCTTGCTTCAGGCTTTTGCAACGCTTGTCGCGTAAAACTACCATGACAAGCGTAAATTAAGTAAAAAGCAAGCTTGCCGTAAGCGTACGTGCTATCTGGGAGGCAACTGCAAGAAGTCACATTAGGAATTTTAATTCATAACTGCATTGGTAAAGCATTGCCGATGTTAAATGGAATTACTTTAGAATAAATGGCAATAAGGACAATAGCTCAGATTGCTAAGTCCCCAGCTGCCATTACAAAGGTTAGGTGGTTCGAATCCGACCAGATCCCACAGGAACAAAAAAATAAAAAAAGACAATTGAATAAAATGAATTTATGACAAGCTGTATTTTGCTCGTCAAATAAATTAAGTTTTTACATACTTTGCATTAAAATATATCAAAATAAATTATACCATCATGTCCAGAATTTTGTGGTGCATTTGTGGAAGTAAAGGTAGCAAAATCCACGTCATTAAAATTATTTTCACTGGCTACCGCTTCCGACAACATCAGCAGCCAGACTCCAGCTTTCCGAGCTCCAGTTGTGGCTTCATTGGGGTCCAGAGCCTGAGAGAGAGCGTCAGCAGTTCCGCCCGGTGTGTACGAGGCCAGCACAATAGTTCCAACAGCCCGGGGGCCCAGGTTCCAGCACAGCGCATCAGGAGAGGCGTCCGAGCAAGCCACCGTTTCTGCAGCAATTGAGGTTAGTGCATTCGATAAAAAAATCGGCGGTAGAGGCCGGAAAATTGCATACCAAGAATACGAGCTGAGCAACCTGAATCCAGTCAGTTTGCATGTCCATCAATAGCCATTTATCCAGAATTTGCATTTCAAAAGCCCAATTTAAGGTTAGGAATCAAATTGCATATCCGCGTCCGTAATTAAAAACAAAACACCATTAGTGACGCTTAATAAAGCACGATATTCGAATTACCTAATAATTTGTTCATAGATTTGCTTTTGAATTCACTTGTAAATACACGGAAACGAACCGCACGGAAAATCAATTTGTTGATAGATAAAATTGACAGCGCAGTGAGTTTGCGCGTTGTTGCTTTTCAATTTCACAGTTCAGTGGCGTAACACGGGAGTTTAAATATGAACATATCTGTGAACGTAACTTGCAGATTTTGAGTTATTCATGCCTACTGAAAGCTAGCCATAAATTAAATTTACTTGCAGATGTCCGAATTACTATAAAGGGCAAAACACTACAATCAATGAACCCATTTATACAATTATTTATTTACTTTTAATCAGTCAAAATTTGATTTAAATAAAAACAAAGTAGGGTGTGTAGTCAGTTCATTTAATAATTTAATTATCATCTCATATCTCTACAATACATGGATTTTTAACAAATTTACCCCTATTTAACAGAGCAGAAGCCATTGGTAGAAAGTGGCCAAAGAAATAAAAATATTTTAGAAAATATCGTAAATTTTTTTTAGAAAAATGTGGTTTCGTAATAGTTTACTTAACCTCTAAGATGGATTTTGAACATATTTTTTATGGAATGTAAAATAGTTTCTTTTTAATTCTTATGATCTACAAAGGCCGAGAATTATGCTATGTGTAACTGGCCAGCTGAATCCCTTACCGATAATGTTTATTTTCATGCTTAAATGTAGAAGCCAAGTTGTATTTCCTATGTTTAATATTTTATTTTATGTAAGCAAATGATCGCAAAGCCGGTCCTGCGCTGGACCTGTATTGTGAATTTTTGTTTTCACGGGTGCAACAAGAAACACACGTTTTATGCGGGATGGAGGGATTTTCAATTCATGCAAATTTAACAGATATTACAGAGAAAGCAGCAGTCACACGCAGATCCTGCTAAGAGCTGCATGGGTTTGTTAGACTGAAAAGTATGGTACTTACATAAATTCGCCCAGGGAGATAGTAGTTAATTTGAAGCGGCCTAAAAGAGCTTGGCAGCCAACGTTTGCTGCAAACAGTGTTAAAGTGCAGCAAACCAGTATTTAATCTCGCAAACGCATTTTCCGAGTGTACATGTAAGTACACCCATTGTGCTATATTTAAAGGATTATTTGAAGCCTCAATTTTGAAAGGCACTTATTCAACTGTCCTTATTAGGCCTGAACGTGATCAGTGATTCCCAGCATAATGTCCGCCAGGAGCGGGTGATGCAATTAAGGCGTGCCGTTTCCGAGGGTATTCAGCAATCAGTTCCAGGTAAAATGTTTGCAGAGCGAGATAAGGTTGCTTTTAACTGCAAGCTTTTGCAAACGCGCAGGAATGTGTTTTATCAGCGACTCAAATAAGTACCGGCTTCAGGTAATTTTAACATTCAGTTTTGTTAAAAACATTTTAATTTTTGCTTTCTTTTAAAAGATAATTAATTATTTGAACGTTATTTTTAGTGATGTTTTACCCTTACGAGTAGCCTCAATCTATATTGCTCGTAGGTTGTTTCAGAACTTAATTCTTTTTTTTTAAATTTCTTTTGTATTTTTATGCGTTGTTTTTGTTTTTTATGTTTTTATATGTGTTTCGAAGTCAATAAATGATGTAAACAATTTGGCTTCTTGCATTTTATAAAGTTAAGTTTCTGTCCAACCAACATTATAAGGGGAAATCAGATTTCTGTTTTGGAAGATAGTGATCCTGCATAAGCGACTAACTGAGATATTAAGCGAGTTTCATGTTTGCTGAGCTAGCTACGAGACGTCTTGTTCAAATTTAATGTATCCACGGAGGGGTAAAAAAATTAAATTATTTTAGGAATTATATCTTTATAATGTAAAAAACTATTTCACCTTGCACTTTTTGATTAATTTTATCTCACTTTTTTCTCCCCCAAAAATCTTTTTCTTCGGGTCAGCATCGACTCAATGTTGGTAACCTTAGTTCTGGGACACCCTTTCTGCTCTTCTGCTATGTGCTGCAAGTGTGGATTTTTCCCTACTGTGTTATTAGCGTAACGATAAGTAGTTTAGATTATATGTTTTATCCAGGGGGGGGGGCAAGGGGGGCGGTCGCCCGCTCATAGAATATATCGGGGGGTCAAATAGTGTAATTTGCCCCCTTAATACAGTCTATTGCCCGGTTGCACCAACCTTGGTTAGTAGTGAGTTAAGTAACTTATATTAACTAAACTGTAGTTAGCGTGTTTTTAGTTGCACCAACCATTATTCGCCCTAATCAGTAGTTAGCAAACTTGTATAAACTAACTACTGAAATTTATATGGGCATATAGTTACGGGTGGTTTTCTTAGTGTAAATACATCAGATATATTAATGAACGCTTATGCAATCGCTTGAATAATCCGTTGACAAACTTGTATCTACGTAAGGTTGCGCAAATAAGGCAAGTTAACGCGGAACTGACGAGGAACCTCCCTGAGTCGGTCCTCGCGACATAGCCGTTTCTTAAGCTTAACCTGCAAACGAAGCGGAAAGGATTCTTATAAAGGTGTATTAACACGGCTAAACTTTGCTACCGGTAAGTGCAATGATCTTACTATATTGCTGCTAAAGCTCTCGATTTTATATTATAATAATTTGCAGGGAAGGAGCGAACAAGTCGGAATTGTTTCAGGAAAGTCAAAGTAATTTTGTTTTCTAAAACTAACTATCGGTGAGCTGCAGTGCAGCGGGCTCTAAATGTTGCCTAATAGTGAACTACAAACATAAAGTAACGAACATAACCTACTCTCGTATCAGCTGCTTACAATGGTTCGCCTGAACAGAACATACACGCACACGAGGAAACCTAAGTGCCCTAACATAATTTGTGAGGGGGAATTCGCCTAATCCAACAACAATGTATGCGGCGTGACACTTGGCATTCATAAAATAGCTAGACGAGTGATTTGCTTACAGTAATACGCATCCACATATACATATTCTTGCAGTCGAACACCTGGGGGAACGAAGGACGAAGCCAAGGCGTCGACCTCCAGTGGCAGCTTGTGCGACGTGGATGGCTTCGCGCCAGCGCCGCAAAGGACGCAACGAAATCTGCAGGTAGGCAAGGGGGTGGCCCCGGATTCTCTAACAGAGTCTTTGGCGAGTGGTTAGTGGAATCCAGATGCAAGCCATCAAATTGCAGTAGCACATGGATTGGTTTCCATCGAAATTGGAGCTCCGGCGAGAATTGAATCCCAACGGAACTGGCTAAAAACGTACAAAATCCCCAAATAGATCTTCGAGCAAGGGGCGGAAGCTATCGTAGGCTTACCTAATGATGAAGTTTAGCCAGAGTAAACGTGCAGGGTTGGCCCGAAAATCCGTCGAAGCGACGAGACGTAGGTAAATTAACTAACTAATAATTACGAACGTCGTAAAAGGCATATGTGCTTCTAGATCCTCCAAAGGGCAGTTAGCACGAAAAATTTCGAATGGAAAAGAACTCAAAAATCAACCTACAGGTTCACAAGTTACCACTTATCAAAAACTTTCCAAAATTTGAAGATCTACAAAAACCATCCTGAAAACTTTGACTGCATCAAGAGATAACAACATTGCTCTAGCAACAAATCAGGCCAGGGAATAGTTTATAATTATTGCGCTTACGGTTGCCTAACCACCAGGCTTAAATATTTGTAGAAATGGAGCCAAAATAAATTTAAATAATGAAATCTAGCTAATTACTATTGGAGTTGCATGCGAAACCACCTATAAAATATAATAAAATATTTAAAACTAAAATACAACTAACTAGGCCTATTCTAATGCATGCAAAATTACCAAATGAAAGCACGGGCTAATACTTAAGGAATAAAATTCGTCTACCCAATTTTTACTAGTACATGGGAAGCTACAAAAAAACCGTAACAAGCCGGCTAAAATCTTAATAGTTTCTCATGAAAACAAACTTTGCAGTTGCACGAGAAATACCCGATAAGAAAAGTGTTATTATAGCAGGCCCATTTCAATTACATCCGACCACACCGATTACTTTCTGGAATAGTGAAATTTAATATCGCTCACTCGGCGGCGATAAATAAGGGGATTTTCATTACACTTCAAGTTCATATATGTTCATGTTTGTGGTTATAAGAAATACGTAAAATTATTAATTATAATGAAACTAGAAAAGGATATTTTTGAGGGGGCCAGGTCCCTCTGAAATAATAATAACCCAAACTTATTTTTAACTTCATATGGTCGTTTTAAAAGGAAATAATTCAATTTGCTTAAATAGTACACCCGGTATTTTTCAGCAAATTTGTATTCTTTAGCCCTTAGTTAATTGCATATGATATTTGTTCAGCATGTCATATGCATAAAGTTTATCTATTATTTAGCATATTATTGAAAAAATAAACAATTTAAGAATAGACATAATGGAGGCCAAAGAATAGTAAAGAAAAAGAAAAAGGAAAAATAAGCTTGGCTTTAGTTACTTTAAAAGAAAAAAGCAGCACTTTGAAATTATAGAAAAGTAACAGAAACTGATATATTATTTTACTTTAGTGTATTGGTGTATTGTCTCTCACTGGTTAGTGTCCACAGCTTGATATTGTATGTGTCGTTAATTTTACCCTCAGGTATACTACTGATTATGTTATAATTTTGAATGTTTTTCTAATTGGATGTGTTTGGTCTGATTGCGTAAGGGCGTTCCAGCTGTTACAGCTCAAAACGACGTTTAGGACCTTAAAGTACTTTGGCGATAGTCTAAATGGGTGGTTAGGACACGTTAATCTTCAAAAAGGCAACGCCCACTCTAATCGCGACTCAACTGTCTGTAACAGACGGTTGATCGGCTATTGCTCAGGGAGAAAGGAGGGGGGGGGTCCGATCAACACGACGTATTTTAGAGCGACATGCTGTCACAATAGGGGTAGAAATTCGTCAGAGGATCGACGCTTCACTTCGACGGCCTTGTGCGACGTTCTGGCTGTTTGCGGACCTACCTTGGTTGGCCTGCTAGCCTCGCCGGTCACCTTACAATTAATACATCCAAGAAAAAATATCACATGTACATAAACACATATACGTATCATAAATAAAAGTCCAGGGAGTTGTAACGAATGCAAACCTATTAAAATGTAAGTATGTAGGTAAATGTTTGACATGAATAATTGTGAAAGGGGTTAGTAATTCTATAATTTACTTAACAATGATAGGTATGACACAAAAAGTACATTGATTACATTGAAACAACAGTGGTGCACATGCCGTGCAAAAAATCTCTTCCGGCTATGTTGTTGATTAATGCAGCCGAAAGGTTTCACCGTCTCGTCGAAGTCACTGCAGATGGTTAAAGGATAGCGCAGATTGCTGGCCGTTGAAACGACGTTATCAAACGAACTCCCAAGCGGCGATAAGCATTGAGAAGAGAGCAAAACGACTCCTAATTACCACAGTTCCCTAGATTTAGCACGTCGGAAAACCTCTCTCGTACAAATCCGCTAAAGCGTTAATTACACACCCAGGTGCTACAATACAACGGAGAAGATCGGTTCGGCCATAACACACAGCCGCCAAGAGAAGTTCAGCCACACACAACTTTACGGTAATAGCTTCAGACGACGAGTCTCTTACAATGAAACGCACTACAAAAAGCATACGAACAACGGCTTCATATTAATTTTGAAGACACCTCACGGCGGCCGAAGCTTAAGTGGGGTTAACCAACCACTTCGCAACGCTGCAGCTGGGTTAATGCGTCGAGACGCGGTGGAAGAAAGAAGGGTATGGGGCTCTTTGGTTGCTTTCCTTGTTTCATTGATGTAACCGATTCGCTCTAACACAATATTACAACAGCTTCTTCGAGCAAAAAAGCGGTACGCACTGATAAATAGGTGGCGACGGTTTATTGAAGGCGGGACTTACATCACCCGACTCGGTTTTACGACGTAACTTCAGAAATTGAGATCTTTACAGGAAGTTGGTACACTCTAAAATCACAGCTTTATGTTCGAGCTTATAAACTTGCGTCTATTCTGTGACAGAAAAAATGACATTAGAGTGCCTTGATGGATATTGACTAGCATTTGAATTTATATTAACTGCTGACGAAAAGATACTTTATGGTACTAGTACAACAAACATTTTATTTTTTAAGTACTACAAAGACCAACTCTATGCCCGAAAAACTATGTTATAAACAGTACGTTATAATACAGTCGTACATAGAGTAAAATGTATTTTCTATGTAGTTTTAATTCCAGCAGCATTTAAACTCAAAGCAACGTATGTAAGTGTCCGTCTTCATAATTTGATAAAACGACGTCAAAGACGAGAGTAGTAATTTATCCAAGTGAATAATGGCCGTTCTCAATAGTTAAAAACTAAAATTTTTCTACTCCTATTACGTAGCGAGAATAATTGACAACTATGTGTAGTAGTCAGAGCCACCGCCATGCTTGTCGTAGTCAGAGCCACCGCCACGCGGAAGGTGGGGAAAGCGCGGAGTCGTCCGATAAACGCCAACAAGTGTGGCCGCGCACGAAGCAAGCCTGAACTTTATGTGTTATGTTTTACTGTGATTTCATATTTGTTGTGTATTACTGTGTATTCATTTTGTTACGATTAAACCGTTCTGCATCCTACAGCGTCAGAAGTGCGATTAAAGACTGCATTCGGTGAGTACGTTCTAATTACGTAAGAAGCATGAGCTCGTACGATAGCTGCGGTGAACGCTCCAGGGAAACATCGCCGGAAACGCGAACGTCTCGCGCTGCCGGTAGCGACTTGCAAACCCCTGCAATAAATCCGTTAGCTTCTCAAAGTCCGCTCGTGTCCCAAGCAAACGAATGTAATTCCTATGTGCAGTTTCCACAATATCCCATACAACCGCTAACAATGCCTCCGCCATGTCCTAACCTGCAAACGGCGTTTACGATCTCGCAGGCCCAGAACGTTCCGGCCGCAGAGGTGACGTCGACGATGCAAGCGCGTTTCCTGCCACTCGCTCAAGCTTGCGCGGCTAATTCAAACGTGCCCGTTTATCAATCGATGCCTTCATCGTCGTTCTATCCATATCAGTGGCAACAATTGCCGCAAACATCGAATTACATGCCACAAGCTTCTGTCAATTGTCAACAACCGCAACCTCCATCTGTCGCGGATACGATTTTACAGTTGCAACAGCAAGTAGCCATGTTACAACTACAACTATCAAATCCGTCGCAGCAAACGACTATGCATGCGCAGAACCATAGGTTTGGCGCCGAAATTCAAAATGAAATATTAGAATTCGACCCCGATTCTAACAATATTACCTCTGAACGGTTTATAGAATCCGTTGAAAACGTTAAATCGCTTTACGGTTTAAATGATCGCAGTTTAATTATTTATGCGAAAGCAAAACTACGAGGCGCAGCGAAACTGTGGAAAGAGTGCGAGCCAAATATCTACGACTGGCAGTATTTTAAACAACGATTTTTAAATAACTTTGCTACGCATGTTCATTCCATAGACGTGCATCGCAGATTACGAGACCGCAAACAAAATCTCGATGAATCCCTTCGAACGTACGTGTTTACGATGAAAGCTATAGCTGCTCAAAATATTGACGAGTATAGTCTAGTAAATTACATTGTACAAGGATTACGGGACCACGAATTAGCAAAGCAATTTTATACAAATCCACCGCTTACATCAACTGAATTTCTTCATAAAGCCGACGCGTACTATTCTTTTGAGAAATCTCGGAAAAACTTGCCGCCAAAAAAAAAGACTCGAAATACCCCTTTATTGCTAATAAGGGAAAAACCATAGAAAAACCGGAATCGAAAATAGGCGTTAGTCAGCCTGCGAAAAATCAAACAACTGCAAATGTTTCATTCAAAGCGAGCGATAAAGCAATCTGCCCGTTTTGCACAGACGGGGTGCATCGCATGAAAGACTGTCCTAAGGTCGAATGCGTAAAATGCCATGCGAAAGGTCATCTAGCACGAGATTGCGAAAAAGATAAGGTGCACACGGACGCGACAAAGCGAGCGCTACTTATCGAAACGTCGTGCGATGATATGACAGTTGCATTAAAAATTAACAACATAAATGAAAAAGCACTTGTTGACACGGGATCTTCCTTAAATTTGATGACGCAACAAAAGGCCGAAGAATTAAATGTGCTCTATTTAGAGACAGACCAAAGCGAAATTAAACCCGTAAATTTGACTGGATTAAAGGGTGTCACTTGTAAAAATATCGGACTAGCAAAAATTCCTGTGACTATCAACAATCAATTGCTCACTGCGAAATTTTATATAGTAACTAACGACGCTATACCAGTTCCTATTATTCTCGGAAAAGACCTGCTGAATCAACCTTCTGTGGTGCTTAAGGTCGAACGAGGTATCGCAAACATCGAGATTGAAAGTGAAGAGCCACGACAGGTCACAATTTCTTCTCAAGAGTCGCGAATTAACCCCGACTTGAGTGAAAACGACCGCCGCCAAATTGAAAAACTAGTTATGGAGGCAGTTGAAGAAAAACGAGAGCCATTAAATGTTCCCGGCTTCGAAATGGACATTACACTTACGTCAAACGAACCTGTGGTGTTTCGCCCACGCAAACTGTCGCGACCCGAACAAGAATGCGTTGAAACCACCGTGAATGAACTATTGTCCAAGGGAATTATCAGATTAAGTAAATCTAATTACGCAAGCCCAGTTGTTCTTGTAGATAAAAAGAACGGAGAAAAGAGACTATGCGTTGACTACCGAGCGATCAATAAGATCACACTTAAGGACAAGTATCCCTTGCCTCTTATTAATGACCAAATAGACGCACTTAATGCACATGTCTATTTCACGACGCTCGATCTAAAAAATGGATTTTTCCACGTGCCCGTTGCCGAAGCATCAAAAAGGTACACCGCGTTCGTCACTTATAATGGTCTCTATGAATATAACTTTATACCGTTCGGACTCGCTAATAGTCCAGCTACCTTCATGCGATACATACATAAAGTATTCGAACAGCTGATTCGCGAACGAAAAATCCTTGTTTATATGGACGATATAATGATTATATCTCAAAACGTGACAGACGGCATTAAGCGGCTTGAAGATGTACTTAAAGTAGCAAAAGACTATGGATTATCCTTGAGAATCGACAAATGTACCTTCATGTACACGGAAGTGGAGTATCTCGGGTTTAGGATCAGACATAATGAGATACGACCGCAAAAACTTAAAACGGAAGCAGTCGCCAAGTTTCCTGTACCTACGACTACCAAACAGGTACAAAGGTTTCTTGGATTGGCAGGATATTTCCGGAGGTTCATGCCTTCGTATGCAACTATTTCACGACCCTTAACAAAACTGCTAAAGAAGAATCAAAAGTTTGAATTCGGTCCACAACAGATGGTGGCTTTTGAAAACCTAAAGCAGCTGCTAACAAACGAACCTGTTTTGAAAATATACGATCCAGGAAAGGAGACTCAACTACACACAGACGCCAGCGCCAGTGGATATGGGTCAGTACTTCTTCAACGTCAACAAGATGGATTGTTTCATCCTATCTACTACATGTCGAAAACTACAAGCGATGCTGAATCGCGATATGATTCTTTTGAATTGGAAATGTTAGCCGTAATCCGAAGCTTAGAATATTTCCGAGTTTATCTCTTGGGCATACGATTCAGACTAGTTACGGATTGCAATGCCTTGAAACTCGCACTAGCCAAAAAAGAAATTAATGGACGCATATTCCGTTGGTCCATTCTATTAGAAGAATTCGATTATGAACTAGAGCACCGCCCCTCCAGTTCTATGCAGCATGTAGATGCGCTAAGCAGAGTAAACGCACTGGTTGTAACCCAATTCGACGACGATTTCAGATTGGTGAAAGTTAATCAGGGAAAAGACCCCGAGTTGAAAGCCCTAATTGAAATTCTGGAATCCGGATGTGAACCGCCAGACGATCACTTCAAAATGAAAAATGGAATTCTTTGCTACCAACAACCCAACGAAAACGCTCTCTTTGTTGTACCAAGGAGCATGCGTAGAAGTGTTGTTCAAGCAGCTCATGACGACAACGCCCATATTGGTACCGATAAAACGATGGAAGTAATTCGTCGAACGTATTGGTTCCCTAGGATGAGACATTACGTTCGCAAGCACATTCAAAATTGTCTAAATTGCATCACCTACAATCCGACTTTTGGAAAACCTCAGGGTCGTCTTCACAGTCTCCCTAAAGGTCATATCCCATTACAAACACTCCACTGCGACCACCTTGGTCCCTTAGACAAGTCGCTAACCGGTCATCGTCACGTGTTAATTGTGATCGACGCGTACAGTAAATTCGTGTTTCTGAAACCTACGAAAACGACAGAGACTAAGGAAGTGATCGCAGTTTTAAAAGACATATTCGGTGTTTTCGGTCCTCCTAAGACAATTATTAGTGACCGTGGAACCGCGTTTACAGCCGAGGACTTCTCGCAGTTTCTGAGAGATTCCAGTGTGGCTCATGTGCAAAATGCTACCGCTACCCCGCGCGCGAATGGACAGTGTGAGCGGTATAACAGAACTATAACTAACCTACTTGCGAAAGTGAGTAAAACAGAACGCAACTGGTCCCAAGTATTAGTCCGCGTTCAGCAAGTTCTCAATACTACTATACAAAGAAGCCTTTCGACAACCCCTTCGAGGATTCTACTTGGATACGATCTTCGTATACAATCCGATCAAGCGTTCCGTGATCTGATATCCATCTGCTTGCAAGAAGACGGCGAACCCGACTGGTCGCAAAAACGCGAAGTCTTACGACGAGCTGCGGAGGAGCAACAAGTAACTGTCCAAGAAGAGAACCAGAAACGCTATAACCTCCGACATCGGCCACCGACACGATATGTGGTTGGTGATTATGTTATGGTGAAGGCGACACCTCAACCTGGCCATAGCAAGAAGCTTCAACCGAAGTTCCAGGGCCCCTATACCGTTTCCAAAGTCTTAGAGCATGACAGATATATCGTCGAAGATATCCCGGGAGCACAACGCACCCAAAGACACTACGTTGGGACGCAATCCAGCGATCGCCTTCGTCGCTATCTTCCTGATGACGACACCAGCACCTCTACTAGCGACGAAACCGACTCGGACAGCGACCCAATCCCGTCCGACACGTCCGGGACATCAGGATGGCCGAGCTGTAGTAGTCAGAGCCACCGCCATGCTTGTCGTAGTCAGATCCACCGCCACGCGGAAGGTGGGGAAAGCGCGGAGTCGTCCGATAAACGCCAACAAGTGTGGCCGCGCACGAAGCAAGTCTGAACTTTATGTGTTATGTTTTACTGTGATTTCATATTTGTTGTGTATTACTGTGTATTCATTTTGTTACGATTAAACCGTTCTGCATCCTACATATGTATGTATTTTCCGTAACTTCTTTTAACTACTGGTGGTGCAGTGCTCAACTTGCCTCGGTTTTGGTGTTACAAAGTGGCCTTTTGAGCTTGTCTAGCAACCATTATGTTGAGTGTGTGTGCTGGCGATGTATTGATCTGGTTACTCTATCTCTTAAGTCTGTGGTTCCGAGTAGAGCACAGTTAATTTGGTGACTAACTGTGAATGGTCTCACCACACTTGATACCGATCGCCAAGGCTGCGAAAAAATTCCGCCCACCGTGAGATTTGAACCGAGGACTTGCTTAATGTAGTGCTAGTGTATTGAAGTATCCATAACTAAAAGTAATTAGAAATTGATACTGTAGGTATTATTAAATTTGGTGTTACTGTAAATAAAGATTCTGAGAAAAACAAATAGCCTCGATACGAATGGAAAAATGGAAAAGACCCAAGCGCGAACAAAAGACAAGAGTAGGAATATGAAACAGGGTTAAATGAAAAAGAAGCGGAATTAGTGAAGGAGATGGTCAGGTACAAAGTGAAAATACTGGGATTATTAGAAATAAAGAGAAACGGAACAAAAGAACAAATATTGGACAGAGATTATTCTATTCTGGAGTAGTACCAAGGGGAACAAGAGCGAAAGAACAGGTAAATATGGTATTAAGCAAAGATCTGGTCGAAAAAATTATTGAATGGGAGGTTGTCAGTTCAAAAATAATGACATTAGATATTAACCTAGAAGAGAGAATTATGTTCATACAGATGTATGCACCAACAAAAAGTGATAATGTATTAGAGAAAAAACTGTTCTACTGAAACTTACAACAAACATTAAATAAGGTACGGGATAGACGCAAGCACACATTGATATTGGGTGACTGCAATGCTCGAATAGCAAGAAATCCAAACAAAGGTCATTGTGTGTTGGGAAAACACTGCAGTGACAGCGTATTAAATGATAATGGAAATAATATAGGTTTCTGTATAGGAAATGAAATGTTTCATAAGTTAACATTTATAGCGGAGATGCTAGAAGTACTACTTACTTCACCTACACTAGAACTGCTAAATAGCCCATATTAGATGTGAAAGTCATAGAGAAACAGAAATCCAATCTAACCTTAAACTAGTAATAGCAGATACAAGATTCTATGTTAAAAAGCTGCATCAGTAAAAAGGTACGAAAAAATAAAGATAGCGGAGCTGAAAATCTCCAGAGATGTAGACTTAAGATTGCAAAAATATGTAATACAAGAATAGCACCTTAGTCTAAATTGGACAATATAAGCCAGATGGGCAAGACTGAAACAAACGATTCTTGAGCCAGTAATGGATAAGATGGTGGAATGAAGAAGTCAAAGATAAAATTAAAGAAAAGAAAACAGCATGGAAAAGGTATTTACAAATAAAAGGAGAAGAAGATACACAACACTATATCTCTTTATACCTCAAAAAGAAATGGAGCAGAAGAAACAGTCAACAAAGCTAAGAAAGAAATTGGGAAGAATTTTGGAGAGAGGCAGAGTAAAATTTAGAGATAATAAAAATAATAAGAAAGAATTTTGGATGACTGTCAAGAGTTTGAAAGGTTATTTATTTATTTATTTATCGTATGGTTACACATTTCAATTCAAGTAATAGCTGATGGAGTAGCTCTTAAGAAGTCTTCACTCGTGCAATGGCTGGACCTATTCTCGCAGTCGTAGGCAAGGTGGTGAATAAATACGGAAAACAACGGTGGAGTATTAAAAATGATAAAGAAGAAACTTAATAAAATATTAAATAGAAGAAACTTGAGAAAGTAAGAAGTAGGCGAGCATGAAGAAAAAGAAACAATAACCAATGAAGAAATACAAGAGGCAATATAAGGTATTAAATTAGGAAAATCGATGGGAAGAAATCAAATAAGCCTTGAGATGATAAAGTATGGGAGTGGGGGGAGAGATTGAAACATTGGATCCAGAAAATATGCCGGAAAGTATATGAAGAAGAAAATATACCTAATGAATGTAACAGTAATAGAAAAGAAAATCGAGGAAGGAAAAGTATTGTACCTTGTATTCATAAACCTGTAGGCAGCAATTGATACAATACCAAGATCCAGTCTTTGGACAGCAATGGAAACAGCAGAAAAACCAAAGAAATTAAGAGAAGTTATATGACGATTATATGATAGAACAAAGGGAATAGTAAAAATACCAGAACAAGAATCTGAAAATTTCAATATGCACAAAGAAATTAAACAAGGCGACTCACATAGCCTACTATTCTACATAATAGTGATTAATGAAATAATAAATTTTTTTGTATTCGCTCCCCAAACTGGTTACTTTGGAAACTGTCTAGGATCCTCAAAATGGCCATTTCGAGGCCTTGTACTTAAAGTCGTCATGGCAACATTTTAGCGGACTCAAACATTAGTTGCCATGACGACTTTAAGTACAAGGCCTCTAAATGGCCATTTTGAGGATCCTAGACAGTTTCCAAAGTAACCAGTTTGGGGAGCGAAAAATACATTTTCGCGCAGCCTCCTAATATAATGCCGCGTTAATGGTAATTGAAACTTCATATTCTAATGTTTGGAGAGCTAATACAAAAAAACGTTGTATGCAACACGTCCTCAAATGGCTTTAGAGGACTCATCTTCATATTACTGACTCGGCTGCGCTTCGCTGCGCCTCGTCCGGAAACATTGCGACTCGTCCCCTAAAGCCTTGCTTTGAGGACTAGTTACATAAAGTACTATTAAGCTTCATTTTCTTTAATATTTTTTACTTCACATTCTATCAAAGAACATTTTAAGAAAATCTTGTGCGAGAGAATTGAATTGTTGAGATTCTCGAATTTTAAAATGACATTTAGAAAGCCGTAGAGTGAAAAATAAAATTGTTTTGTTATTCTTAATAGTACATAGGCAAGAACCGTAAAGTGGAGAGTATGGTTACATTGCCCGAATCTGTTAGCCGATCTTGAACAACCGTTACTGTATTGTGAAGTAGGCACAAGACAATAAACACTCAAGTTTTAAAAGGGTTGTATTCAATCGAGCACCAAAGAAATATTTATTTGATCTCCAAATACGTTTCTTTTGTCACCAAAAAGTAATATTTGAGCACTTACATTTTAGCTCCAAATTATTCATAATTGATACCCAAAACCGTAGAAGGAAACATACAAAACACGAATATAAGCAAAGCTCGATCATCTTGCTGTGATATTACAGCGATGCAGTTTTACATAAGGGTTCAGGGGGGTCAGGCAAGAATCGGCGAATGCAGCGCTTATGGGATCTGCTCGTCCTCTCTACTTTACGGTCTTTGGTACATAGGTACAAAATATTCGAAGATAATTTGTATTTTTTCCTGCCAACAAATGTTCTTATTTATAAAGTCTTATTTCTCTCATGTTGGACCAGTGGCCTGTTTAGTTCCACAAAGTTATGGTTGTACGAGCCTTCTTTGCACGTTGAAATGAACGAAAAGTCCCTTTGTTAGGGGTTACCGACTATCACAGGTGTTAGCGTGGTAGCAAAGAAGCGTACGATGTTTAAAATCCCAGTGTAGTCAGTAGGGATCAAATGTGATTATAGAACGTAATTATGTGTAGGGTTATCCAAAGTCATTTTTTTCTAAACCCTCTGTTCAAGAGTAACAAGTGTGACTGACAAGTTTAATGGAAGCACTTTCCAGAGACAAGCACTTTCTATGTATAAATAGTGAGCAAAACTAGGCAACGACTATAATGGCATTACAATATTTGGGCTCTTGGAATTTTTCAATAATTATTTTGGGCTACCCTGTGTATATAAAAGTGTATTCTTTTGTAATAGATCTCATGCGCCGATGTAGTTTACATTGTACACAGTAGGTAGTTCAAATGCAGTGAAAATTACGCCTTAGCTTCGTTAACCTTAAACTTAAACCTAAATATGTTTGTCAACAAATAAGAGGTAAATCATTTTGATAGAGTTTTTTGTAGTTGGATAATAGTATGTTGCTAAAAATATAAATTTTAGTGTTTTATTAAAATTGTAGCAATGGAGATCAAAGAAGAGCCAATAGAAGGGTGCAACGTCCATGCGCTGGTATGCAGTAGTTTTCCCGACCTGCTTGATAAGCAAGAAGATGCAAAAGTCGACGATCTATTTATCAAGCAAGAAGCTGACGAAGGCAGTCAAGCGGTCGGCGAGATAAATTTAGCAAGTCTAACATCCGAGTGTGATATTAAGGAAGAGTTTGATGAAGCTAGTTCTATTGAAAAAATGTATGAAACGCCGGGGAATAAACCCAAATTGAAGGCTCGCATATTAACTCTCATTAAAAAAACGAGATATAGAGTATCTGACATGCTGCAAATACCAGATTCATCAACAGTTAAACAGAATGATATAGTATGTAAAATGCCGCAAACACCGGGTTCAGCAAAAGCCAAACTAAATGTGTGTAGTATCTGTGGATTTCAGACAATTTACACACTGCATTTCTCTGAGCATATGTGTCTTCACACAGTAGAAAATTCATATCAACATAGCCGAAGTGGGTTTGAAACGGCCTATTTAAAGCATTTGGAAACTCGAATGAGAGGAAGTATGTGTAAAAAATGCAATATTTCTTCACTGTCGTCTAAATACAGAAGACTTACTCATACTTGCCAGTGAACCACCCTGTATATATCCTATAAATTTAAAAGGACAGTTTTGCCGTATATTGCCGAATATTGAGATAAACGAGAAAAAAACGTGTATGTGAATGAACCTTATACCTAATGACAATTTTATTTCAGACATGTAAATTATAAAAAAGGTAGTGGTTGAATGATATTACATTATAATATCAATATTAGTGAATAATATATTTAGTGTGTTACTAAATGGTGTGCAGGTACATGAGTTTTTATTTTAATTCTAATAATCTATTTGATTTGCACAAATTACATTATTACTTAATTTAGGGTTTAATTATGGGATTATATTCGTGCGTGTATTATGTTGAACATATAAAATTATTATTAATAGTAGATTATACTATTTTTTTCACGTTGCAGGAAGATTTAAAACTACAAACCTGGTTTTTTTTAAACATAATTTATTGACATTTTAGTTACAATTATTTTAAAATTAGTTGCCTATGGTAAATTTTAAAGTTGGTGGCACTGTAAGTCTATATCAAATTCGAGGTTATCAGGTTAGGTTTTGCGTCAGTCTGTGTCAAAACTGACACAAAATCTAACCTGCTAACCCCGAATTTGACATAATTGTGAGCTCTTGTTGCTCAGTCATAATGAAAACTACCTAGGTAAATATAAGCCGTTCACGACCTTTTTGGGACAGAGTTGGCTATGATTTTTTCTTTTCATGTTGGACTAACTGATTCGATGATATAGCGGATGCAACATTTTTTTTCTGTCAGTGTCTCTTCGACATTTTCTTGCCACCACATTGCCAGATTTATTATTTTAATATTCGTAAGAAAATAAATGATTTATCAAATGTGTAAAAATAATTTTAATTTTCGTCAAAGCAAAAGTCAAAATGCCCAAAATAATTTTGTTACAACAAAAAAATTCCATTAAACGATGCTACTTCCAATTTAAAAAGGACAGACCAAATTTAAAAGAACGCGAGTCGATGTGGAGACTAGAGAATATCCGGCAACAATGTACCTATTCAGAAAATATAACCTTAAACTGAAAACAATCTAACCTAACACAAAAGGTGTCAATTTCCATGAGGGAGTTTAGTTGCAACAGAGGTTCTGCCAACAAAATTACTAGATGGTCATAGCCTCACTTGACCCAAAAAGATCGTGAACGGATTATATCTCTCCTGTAGGGAATAATTCATTATTTCTGTCACGATTTGTAGCGTATATAAACCGTTCAATAGTTATTTTCCCGGTAGGTAGACATGAAATTTTGTTTTTATGTTTAATAAAATTAAAACTCCCTAGAATCTCTTTCTGACACTTTGTTAGAATCAGCTGTTATGTACAGGAGGCTCACGAAAGTGTCTAATTTGACATTTTTAGGTTAAACGTGCAATGTTGCCAGTGCTTTCATACTTTGTTTGCCACTAGGCATAATATTTATTGACATCGGCGTCATGGATACCTATCTGCCAACACAATATCTGCGTTCGGAAAGGTACCTCTGACAGCTCTGTTTCCTCGAAATCATTCACAGAAAGAGATCGATAATAGCCATCGGCGCGGGTGAAAGTGAGATGAATGAACGATTTCGAGGAAACAGAGCTGTCAGAGGTACCTTTCCGAACGCAGTAATTGTAATACTCACGGCCTGCTAAATTGTGTAACAAATGTCACAGTGACGTAAATCACGAATAAGGGACAATGAAGTCAGATTGTTATGCAATGGGCCTAAAGTGGCTTGTAAAAGCTTTATTTATTTATACTGAAAAAATACATAAATTTTAACATTTAAATATTTTTGTGTACAATTTATAATTACAATAAAAAAACGACTTTCATTATACCGTTATGCCTACTCAACAAAGTATGAAACGTATTTAGAATCAGCAAGTTGTCTTTCATGAAATTTATCTTGACCAATAATAAAACAAAAACCAAATCTGGCAACCACGTTTTGTACATTAACATAAAATTATCATTTTGTATAAAATGGGCATAACCTAACGTTTGTGAATGACTGACAGCATATTTACAGGGTGAAATTCATCACCCTAGCATGGCCTCCTATCGGAAAAATAACTATTGAACGGTTTATATGTACTATTGCGGAAAAAATATTTCGCACGGTTTGTTTGCCTTGTGTATGTATGGTTTTATCAAGTGAACTAGTCACTGAATTGTCAATTGTACAACTGACATTCTGCCATTAAAACTTAAAATGCCGAATCACGTTCTAAGCGAGGCCGAAAAAGGCTTTGTTATCGCAAAGCTAGAAGAGGGATGGTCACTGCAACGTGTGGCCGATGAAGTTGGTTGCGGAAGAAGAACCATTTCTTAACATAACCTGAAAAAGCTAGTAATTCGACAATAATCCTAAAATGTGAAAAATGACAAGTAGTCAGATACACACTAAGCTACTGTGGATAAAACCAAGTAACTAGATTAAGTATCGTGCGAAATATTTTTTCCGCAATAGTACCTTACTCTACCTTTTCTTTGACCTTTCTATCAGAATTAAGTCAATAGTTGATTTTTCGTTTCTACTCTCCATCACTCTTGTGAACTCATGAATATTTTGTGTTTGAACCAGGTGTTTGCAAGTGTTATGTCCTTTAGTATACAGAAGCCGATGATTTTTCGTCCATTGCTGTTTATTTCACTTTCTCCGAATTTTCCTATTGTAGTACCTTCTGAGTTTTCTTCATCATTTCCCACCCTGCCGTTTACGTCGCCACTTATAATAATATAATATAATAATCTTTGTTAATAGCAAAATGCTAACAAAGTGGCAATACATATTTGTTTAACAATAAACAAAATTAAACTAGACCATAAACCTAAATTATCTACTTATTACTTATCTAAATATTTACATTGAGTCTTATAAATTTTTTACAATTTACTTTAAATTTTTCAACACTACTACAATTTTTTACATCTACTGGTAAACCATTATATTGCTTCAACCCCTTATGACACAAATTATTCTGACCATATATGTTATTTACAGTTCCAATATAAAAATTTTCTCTTGATCATGTGTTATGTGTATGTATATCTTTAACAATAGTACAGTAATCATATAAATGTTGTGGTAGTTTCCCATGCAATAATTTATATATAAACATCATAGTATTAAGCATAATTGTTTGTAATACACTTAAAAAATTAACCGTATCTAACATCGCTTTTATTGCTGTGTATTTGTTACAACTCAAAATAATACGTAAAATCTGATATTGTTTTTTTTTGTAGCACATTTATTTCTGAATTATTCAGTAGAAACAGGATTGTTGAACACAAATTTAAATGTGGTAGGATTATCGTTTTATATATTGTTGTTTTAGTCCATACTGAGAGATCCTTACCGATTTTTCCTAATAAGTTGGCTTTTTGTGCAATTTTGTTAGTAATTTGAAAAAGATAAATTGTCATCTATTATTACCCCTAAATATTTGATTTCGCTAACTTGTTCTATTTTGGTATTTCCAATCATTACATTTTGATGATGTTTGTATCTGTTACATTGTATTTGCTTTTTATTATCATTAATTTAGTCTTGTCTAAATTTAATTTCATACTATTATTGTTTAGCCAACTCTCAAGATTTTTAAGTTTATTATTTAATATATCGATTATCGAATTAACATTATCACCTATGTAGAGTCCGTCAAATGCCATTTTGCCATGTTTCTTACTGTAGGCCCCTTTAGGGCCAGATTTCGTATTTAGGCGTTTCACGTAGTAAGGGGTGGAATGAACCACATTTGTTGGTGCCACAAATGCTATAAAATACCCTTTTTCGTGATAAATGCTATATTTTGAATAAATGCCATATTTTAATGCTATATTTCAATCAAAATCAATATTATGTGACTAATTCACAACAAAAGGGCTTACAAATTTCAAAATAGATATGCAGAAGTTTTGGTAAGTGCCAGGTACTAAGGTCGATGACCCGTGGTGGGGCTGGCCGCTCGTCGCGCCCCTCAACGCTCAAGTAAGTATTCCGTTACGTCCACTCGTCAACAACAATCCCGCGCTCTCCCCCTTCCCTTCAATGCACCTCGGATACTTACGTTCCACTTATTTGCCTTGTGCCCGTCGTTTTTATCAGATTACTTTGTCTTTTGTATTTGCCTTGTGGAATTTTTAATATTACTGGTGACATTTTTTCTAAAATTTCAACTTTTTGAAATAAATACTTACCATTTTTTATGCTTTATTTTGAAATAAGTGCCATTTTATATGCCATATTTTGAAACAATTAATGCCATTTTGCTATGCTATATTTTGAAAAAATACGGGAATATTTTGACAGACCCTATAACATATATCAGAGTGTCATCTAGAAAAAGTTGAATTTTACATGTTTTAAAAATTTTCCCTATATCGTTTATATATATCACAAATAAGTTCGGACCTAAGACAGTTCCTTGTGGAACCCCATATGTAGTCTGCCTTGATGAAGAGATACATCCATTTAATTTTGTCACTTGAGTTCGGTTGTTCAAATAGTCTTCTATCCATTGGATTACAGTTGGCCCAAAGCCATACTTTATTAATTTTTTAACCATAACTGTCTATCAATCGTCTCAAATGCACGACGAAAGTCTAAAAACACAACACCAATGATTCATTTTTTTCCCAAAACACTTTTCCAATTGCATAAAATTGTTTGTAATGCACTTTCACAAGAATTTTTTTTCTAAAACCAGCTTGAAACTTAATATATTATTTTGTTCTATATAGTCCACAACTTGTTCATTGACAACTACTTCTAATAATTTTTCATATATTGGGACCGTGTTAATAGGGCGGAATTCTTGACAACGTATGTTGTTAACTAATTTTTCAACAGGTATTACTGTTGTCCTTTTCCAATCTTTAGGAAATGTCCCTGTACTCAGACTATTATTAATCAGTTGAATGTATCTATTACCTATTTCTTCAAACGAAACTTGTAATACTTCTGTGTTAATGCCATCAACACTGCTTTGTTTATTTTTTAATTGTTTAACATGTTTTCTCAATTCTCCCATTTGGAACTGCTTAAAAGTTTCTATTTTACAATCTGTAGTATCTAGATTTCTTACAATTTCTTCATCAGTCTTGTCTCGATTTATGTTAGTTGATATCTGTTCTATGCTGTCTATAAAAAATGTATTAAATTTTTCTACGATTAACTCATTATCTATGATTAATTCATCCCCAAACATTATTCCCTGTTTCGAGTTCCTACTTCGTATATTTTTTAGAAGCTGTTTCAATGTTTTCCACATTTCAGTTGGTTCGTTTTTCACTTCGTCTATTTTTTCTTCGTAATATTTTTGTTTCTGAAGTCGTATTAATATTCCTACTCGATTTCTTTGATTTTTAAAGTTTTTCCAGTCAATTTCAGAGTCAGTTTTTCTAGGAATTCAGCATCGGTTGCACTTGGAGAATGGTACAAGCTATATTGAGATAGACCCTTATTTGTTTATTAATTCGCTTTCGGGGTTGTTTATAAAATTAATTTAGACTGATTAAAATATGCCGTCTTGTATTTTTATTTACTTGATCCAAAATAAATGGTAGTATGCCCTTTAAGTATTTTATTTATCTGAAATTTATTATCAAAACGCTAGCTCAGTAGAACAATTAACTCTATTCCCAGGGGTGGATTCCTAATAGATTGTAATTTTTACTTGATCTGGTGCGCCACTGTACACCTGAATTAGTTCCAATACACAGTAGTTATTGTATGCAATATGTCAGAACCTACAAAATGGTTCGTATTGTGCAGTCAGAGTTGTTGACTTTAAAATAATCAAAGTTGTGAACATTCGCAGAGGTATTTATTCAAATCGTAGCGCTTTGGCGGTTATTATTATCATTTGTTTGAGGCATTAATTTGTTACATGACGTCAGAAGGGACGCCGACTAAATCTCGCAATTGTTTTACCTTCGCTTAACCTCAAATTTGGGTAAATGCTTATAATTTGAATTGTGCCTTCACTGGATGCTAGGATATGCTTGAATGTTGATAAGCAAGGTCTGGTCTCGTATGCACACAAATTTCCCGATCATAACACTGATTGTTTTAGGTTAAAACAGTACCTTAAAATTTGTTGTGTTCTTTGCAATGTTCGGAAAGGGGCCCCAGCTGGTATCTTTCTCTGGAACGGTTTCCTCCGGTGTTTTTGCTGTTGGTCGGTCTCCTGCACTCCTGCCTAATGCGTCGCAGTAGAAATCCCTGGCTTTGGACCCTATTTCTGGCCGGAATTCAATATCGGAATTCTGATGTGATCGTCGGAGGTGCTCTCGGTGAAAATTTAATTTTATGTTGCGGAAAATCCCATAAACGTTTCCACATAAACTTCAACAGTTGGTCAACACAATGATACACTTTTTACCTCAAAATATTTTAATTTATTATATAAAAACTTTAGTTGACGTGGAGCACAAAACTACATGTCAAGCTTAATTTAATTATTCATTTGTTCTCTTTTATTTCCGTTATTAAAAACAAAATCTAATCTATTACTATGGTTACCAAAGCACCGGAAATTGGTTTTGATCAAATTAAATACATTATGGAAATGAATTTAATTACAAATTATATTTACAAATTTCTTATAACTAAAATATTGTCCATTTCTTAATTTTAAAAGGTCTCTTTGCGCCACAAACACTTTGTATTATTTACTCTGCTCTTTTTACTCGCTTTAATTGCACTGATTATTTTATAGAGTTCATTTCTTAATAGTTGCTTTTCTATCTCCTTTTGTCTGCATTTCACTTGCTTTTTCATGTCTTGCTGCCTGACTTCTTATTTGCTCTTTGCAACGTATTATTATTATCTTCTGGCTTTTTATACCTTTTTTAGATTGCTCACAATTTCCCTGCTTAGCTATATTGAAATCTACGCTTCATTCACATGCATTTTGCAAACATTTTTCTGACTATTCATTTCTTTCGGCTCGTCCATTCATTCTGCACAAACCTAATATTTAATTAATTTGAACGTCAACTTCAACCCTGTGAAAAACAAGCTTTGCCCTTTGCTTTCTTTACTCAATTCAAATATTAATACTAGAATCTCTTTTCCAATGCATTTACTGATTGAAATTTAAGCTTAGTATTGCAGTTACATAAAACACCCCAACTCTGTGCTTATTGACTTGTTTCTTAAGTTGTACTGCAAGCAGAATCGGGTCGTGGGCCTAAGACCATCACAATAAATATATAAGATTTTGTTCTGTTTACCATGAGTTCAATTCCAGCTACCCACATATTCATGGTATCAGATTGGTTTAATATTTCTTTAAACTTATAGCCTTGTTTTATATAAATTATTGCACCTCCAGTATGTGTAGTGTCTGAATATGCACACACTGAGTCGTAGCCCTCAATATCAATTTCCTGTTTTAAAAAGTCTCTGGTTACGTGAGTTTCTGCTAAACATAGTATAACTGGTTTCCATTCAGACATAATCCATGTTAGTTGTGTTTTATTACTACGTAAACCTTGGATATTTAGATACAATATTGTATGATTTGGTTGCTATATGTCTTTACTTTGATAAATGTCTAGGTAATTCACTTTTTGTTGTAACTGATTGAAAATTCTTTTATATGCTTCACATTCCTTATTATATGCAGTATGATTGTAATCAATATTTGGTGTCTTTAATATTTCGGATGCGTGTTTACAGTTCACACACGTTTCTCTTTCTGCTTTACAATCTTTGGCCATATGTTCCTCGGTACATTTTGGACAGATATTTTTTTCATTTTTACAATCCTTTGCCTTATGTCCATATTTCCAGCATTTATAACACTGCACCATGTTTATATAGTCTGCGTAATAATATGTTCTCCAACTAATGCAAAGTCTACTTTTTCTTTGTATTTGACTATATGTTTTTGAGTCCACCTGTAGTATAATATTTGACACTTGATTATTAAAGGCAAATTGATGCAGGACTTTTTGTAAAGAATACAGTTTTTTGAGCAATTTATAATAGGAAAGTTCCTCATTTTTAGAGAACTTTTAAGGGCATGCTGTATATGCAGGTATGTAATACACAGGGTGTTTCAGAAACAAGTGCCGTATATTGGAAGGGTGGTAGATTTTCGCAAAATAATAAGAGAAGTTACATATAGTTTTTCTCTAAACCATCTTCTTTGGGCTCTACATTAACAGGGTGATAACAGGGTTGCCACCAGTTCCGATTTTTACCAATGGTCCGGCGTCCCGGCCTAATGGCTGTCGGGATGCGAAATATCCCGATTTTAAATGTTAAGTTAAGCCACAAAGCTACAAAAAGTACAGGTACAAACACAAGCACCTTTTCAATATGAATATACTTTAATTATTTTTTAAAATTTTCTGTTTACTTTTCATAATTCTTTTATACAAGGCATTGTGTGATAATAAATGATGCAGTATTAATTAATAACTATATTCCATGCATATTTTGACGGCATTTACAATGATTGAAAGTGGTACTACATAAATTAGTTGTGTGCATTGTAAACAGTAAATGACGTAAGACAAAACCTTCAGGGATACCTAATTTTCTCTCACATGGATTAGATAATTTATTATTTAATACAAAATACACTGTTTTCTCCAGGTTGAATAAGATTTTATTACATTTGAAGCAATTCCTCAAAATTCACATAAGATGAAATTGCATATAATATTTGATGACCTAAGCATCGAAAGCTTTGGAAAAATCGAGCATGTCTACTGTGCAAGCTTTAACATGTCCTCAGTTATGTAAGTTACGCTGAACAGCAGCTGTGATTACGGCTAAAACCAGATTGACAATTCGACAACAACAAATTATTTTCTAAATAACATCGAATCTGAGTATTCTTGATTTTTTCGAAGACCTTCGCTATTACTTGTAGTATGATCATCAGGCGTAGATCGTTTTAACTACTAGTAATATATTTGCAACTTTTCAAGCATCTGGAAATACAGTTTCTAAAACAGCTGTTGATTATATGGGTAATATAGGAAACTAGCAATGGAATCATTTCGATATTAATATTATCATTACTAAAACTTGTTGACATCGACTCGGAGTTAATTATTTCGGAAAAATATTCTATAGAAACAAGAACAAAATTGCAATCAGATGTTAAATTTCGCGTAACGGTCTCATACATTTTTAATATTACGACCGCCACGCCTCTCGCTGAATTAAATTACTGCAATTTTTTGTTTTAGGACTTATTCTACAACATGTAAATTTTGCAACCGACTTTGGCGTCATTAGAAATTAATGTGTGATTTAAATATGCATATTTCTCATGGAGACCGTTACAAAATTCCCACGCGATTAATAATAATTTTATTGCTCAGCTTTCCTATATTTTTTAAACTGTTTAAAAACAGTATCTCTTAAACGCATCATAAAACCGAGGGTTTGATCACGTGGGGAACTACTTGTACACAGCACATGCTATTTTTAATTGTTTGGCAATTTTGAAAAAATTCAGGGTGATGGAAGGAAATTTTGGGGCAATGCAAAGACATTTTGAGGTAATGCAAGGAAATTGTGAGGTAATACAAGGAAATCTTGGGGTAATGCAAGGAATTTTGAGGTAATTCAAGGGAATTTTAGGGTATTTTAGTGTGAGGAAATTTCCAGGTTGAGCTAATTTCAAATGTAATGGATATTTAATACGTATGTATGCAAATAGCAGCGTTTAACATCTCCGAGTACGTCTTTTCATCAAGCGGTGCAAAAAACGTCATCGGTAGACTCCCCAGTTGGTGGTATAACACTTTGTTGTATGTAAAAAAACATAATTTTGAAATTCAGGGCGCATCTGTCTATTACTCTGGCATCAAGAGGTAGAACAGAACTTTCGTACTGAACTACAGAGTTTTCGCAAATTTATTGTTTTAAGTGGGTGTGCTCTTCCATTTGAAATTCGAAACCTGGCTCAACATTTCTGTTATAGATTGTTTTTTCATAATTAAGTAATATGTAGTTACAAAATTATAATGCACAACATAAAATACAAATATATAGCTATGGTTTTAAGCCCTATAAATCAACTCTGTTAGCATTGCCAAATTAATGGACATTTCATGAAAGCTCGGAGTGAGATATCTTATATAACTGCAAAGCTAAAATTTGAATTTTCCGGAATGAATACAGTTGTAATGAGATGCCAGTAATTAATGAATGAACGCAGTAAGCAAAGCTCATTCTCACAGGGATCCAAATTGGATGTAAGTTCAGTTAGTTAATTATGTTTGTGCTAGATGTAAAGGCCAAGCCGAATGAAATTTAATAATGACAAGATGGATTGCAAAACGCAAGGGAATGGAGCGTAGAAATCAGGCATATTTTAATAGTGAAATCCAGTCAGGGTTTTATAAGAAAGGTAATTGGAAGATGGATAAGCAAAATAACATGCAACGGGCATATAAGAAGAAAGGCATTAAAGCGTTTGAAAGAAACCGTAAGAATCAAAAGGCAAGGATTATAGGATTTGCAGAAAAGAAAACACATGAACTTAAAATTCTGAACGAAAAGGAAACAGTGAATTTCAAATGGAAGAAAATGCAGGAAATGCGCGAATTAAATACTTTGATCAGTGCAGTGACATGTGAACTTTTAAAACGCTAATTAAAAAGACGTGCAGTGAAAACTAGACACGCTAAATTAATATAAATGTAAATAATTATTTTAGATATAGTATTAGTGTACAAAAACATAATTTTAAGTAGAATTATTCTAAAAAGTTAATGGTTTGAACCATGTTAATATCCGCAATTTATTTGAATTTAACTAGCTTTCGTTTATATGGAGGTTGACAAATAAAAAAATTAATGTAATGACAGCCAGTTTTTGTGTCTCCAAATAAATTGAGTTTTAAGATAGAAGACATTTGAATTTATTAAAATAAAGTACACCATTGTGTAGACAAATTACCAGGCTATAAGTGGAAGTGTGGGTTTTAATTTTCATCACATAAAAATAATTCTCATGGTTGCGGTCTCCGAGAGCTTTGACATACTCATTCCAGCCTCCGATCCTGATATGCAGCCAAGAAAGAGGTTCCAGAGCCAGGGGTTTCAACTGCTGACGTCCCTCCAGCGATTAGGAGTCCGGCACGTCAATCCCAGCACCCCCAGGAGAAGATCCGGCTACTTGACATCACCCGAGGAGGTTGCCATTGACTGCAGAAATAGCAGGTTAGTTTTTACACGGAAATATTGGCGCTAGGAGCCTGAAACTTACCATAAAGCAAGCGTACTACCTGAGGAAGCCGATTCCAGGCATATTGAACATCCATTAACAGCCAGAAATCCGGAAATTGCAATAATCAAAGTTGAGGTTATGTTTTTTCCAAAACCGACGCTATAAAAACGATTGAAATAGCGTACCTGCAAGCTATGAAACAGAAGACAAATTAATGCCGGGAAAACAGTCTAATTCAAACAATTACGGATAACACGTTGATCGATTTCACAATATTTATCATTCAATTAAACGCAATTTTGTAAAAAGCATCCATCTTGGTTAACACTTGAGCTAATTTCAGAATTTTCGATTATGCGCGTTTGAGCTAATAGCGGAGGACAGATCCGTACTTAACGAATTTCAATAAATAATGCATTCAGGGTGGACCTAACCGAGTGAGAGTCTTGATTTACCGAAATTTGAGCTAGCATTTTTATTTGATTAGTTGCAGATAAATAAGATATTATAAAGGGCATCCAACTATTTATTTTAGCTATCAATTTATAAGTAGCTTTTAATCAACCTGAGATTTGATAACACGACTATACAAAAATATTTTGGGTGATACCCTTATTAAATTAATATTACAAACATAAACACTAAATTAAAGGGACCATCCATCTCGATATATCTAAAAAACTGTAAATGCGAGTTTAGAGGTAAATTAGTCTTAGTTGCTTTTATGTATACATACAACTTTATTATCAAATTAAATTCTTTTTTCGGGAAAAAAAGCTTAACAAGGTGTCAAATTTGAATACTCGTATTTGACTCTGAAAATGGCAGTTTCTTTTGTGTCAACTTTAATTTAAAATAATTATAAATAAAAGCAACTTATACTGATAAAGATTTTGATTGACTTTCAATTTAAAATTTTGCTGTTATTAGTATTTTCAGTTAGAATGCTTCAATATGTCCGTAACCATTATCTACTTGAATAGCCTATATAAAAAAGGTACCTGTATGATAACCGAACTTCTTCATTTATATGATTTTGTGTGATGGTTTTATGTTTAATGCAGATAATAAAAACGCAATAGGTACGGAAAATAAAAAAAATACAAGAAAATTGGAAATTGATGAGAATATTTCACTAGCGTTGAAATGTTACGGTGGGTGTTGTATTTTTAGTATTAGTAAATACTTTGTAATTACCTACCTATATAGAGGTAATAACCGAGGGGTTAACCACTTCCTGCAATCTTGTCACAAATTCCTCCGCAATCCCCGAAATCACAACGGAAATCCTCCGCAATCCACGCAATCGTTTTGCAATTTGTCGGCAATCCACGTAATCGCTTCGCAATCTCTCCGCAATCCACGAAATCGCTCCGAAATCCACCAAATACCACCGCCTTCTCTGGTCTAAAAACATCGTAAAGGTATTACAGGCAGTGGGAAAGTATAACCTCTCCTACCGGATGGTTCCCACTTTCAAAATTGTGATGATAAACATATTTATGCCAACTGCGTCGCATTTTTGTTCTTCAACTGGATCCATAAAATTTTGATTGGTCTTCACAATTTTTTAAATTATGATATATGATATTTACACTTCTTTAGGCGCAGATAAAATGAATTTTGGAGCAATTATTAAAATGTTATCTACTTGTGTAACAGAGCTGTTTAAAAAATTATATATCCAAAGCTACTGCTCGATTTCTAGTTATAACAAGTTATGTTATTGAAAAAAGAGTATACTTCATTTTGTATGTTTGTACCTATGTATGCATTATCGGTAACCTCATTTTACCTTGCGGTGTAGAGGTTGGGATTTATTCGTTTGCGTCTGGCGGTGCAATGCTCAACTTGCCCCGAATTCGGATTACAAAGTTGGAGCGCGCCTTTGGTGCTTGCGCAGCAACCATTGTGTGAGATCTGTGTCATGGTGGATATTTTAAATTTTTAATGAATTTACTACAAAAACGGAGCCGTTTTCAATTATCATTACTGTTTCTTCAAGTATGTGCCAAGGTACCTACATCCTGATCGGTTAGTATAGTAACTATTAGATACTAAAAAACAGATTGTTTTACTTCCCTCGGCTAAAAGATGAAGTAATGTAACCGCAAAAAAATTACCTCCCGAGATTTCTTCAGATCTTCCCGTTTCAAGGTCTCTAGATGACGAAAAACAGGTTTTCTCAATTCCGTTTGTCTGTCTGTTGGCGGTATAATTCAAAAATTATTTGTTGGAGAATGACAATGGCAACCCATGACGATATTTTGCATGTAGATTATATGTCTGCCTGACATGAAACCGAGAAAATTTCAGACAAATATATATAGGGTGAGCACCTTAAAAAAATAAATTGTGTGTATTTTGCGTTAACTGAGCAATAGATGAAAGTAATAATTTGCACATAGGTTATGCTTTACACTCGACAAAAATAACACCCAACAGATTACAGGATAATGTCGCAAAAGAGTCAAAACGTTTCAACAATAAAACCGTTCTGTTAAATACAGCAGCTCGTAGCACTCGTACCAGTGCGGCAGGATGGCTCACTGTAACATATCGATGCGATGATGTAGATCGAATCCCACCGCCGGTAATTTTGTAAAAATTGGTAATTGATGTAATTCGCATAACCAATTGTTTCGTTCTATTGTATCAGCATTATTGGGCTCGTTACGATATTTTTACCCTTATTTTCCTTTGATTTTTTAAATTGTTTAAAGTCACTTGCGTGGGACGTTCATACTAACACAATTCCATGCAACGTCCATTCCATGACGATTCGTCGGCCCGCTTTTCAATTTCTTTTATTTTCAAATTGATTTTAGTTTGAATTACAGAGTGGTTCCTTTTATTGTTGCAGTATTATTAGGAATATTAAGATACTTTTACCCCCAGTTAGTTGCCTTTGATTTTTCAAAATATTTAGTGTCACAACTTCTACTTCTTTTGCTTGCAAGTAGTAATCTACAAGTAAGAGTAAGTAAGATACAAGTAATAATTTGCACATAGCTCAGGCTTTATCATTGGCGAAAATGAGACATAACAGATACAGGTTAAACATCAGAAAGGGGACAGAATAATATATTATCTTTATAACGCAGCAGAAACTCATCTAATTTGAATGCGCCCGTGGCTCAACTAATCTAGAGACGAACAAGAAACTCCAGTCACATATTCGCCTAGGTGCGCGGAATTCAAATCCCAGCGGACTACATTTTTTTAAATATGCAATTTGATTTAATTTGCTCGAGGGAAGTTCCGTGTAAACCTCTTTACAGATTTTTTTGTTTCATATTTATATAGAATTTTTATTTCTCGCTCTTGAGGGCCTGTTGTGATTGTATTCTGTAGAACTATTTTTTCTTTAAGATCTTCTACGCCCTCTAAAAGTTTTTCATCTATATTAACCACTGTAATTTTTGGATTTTTTTGCGGAACTCGTATTTCATATTCTTGACCTAATCTTTCCACCACATTTTTACTTATATTTTCAATATCAGCTTGATTTCCACACTTTATTGCCACTCCACCTTCTCTAACATATTTAACTCTAGATATACCTATTCCTCCAATACTGGTTCTGTGAACTTATGATCAACACCACTTTTTTATAGTCAAATAGTTCTTGTAAAGTTGTCCTTCCGATCGTTAGAAGAGTTTCGCCTCTGGCGTGGTTTACACGTTGAGTTACCGTGCTCTTTTGCTTTTCCTCCTGATAAAGCCCCTTGCGAAAGTGGGCGAAACGTTGAGTTTTTCGACCTCAATGATGACACGGTTCAATCCCGGAAGTCGTTTGTTACTCTAATTTCTTTCTCATTCAGTCCATATTCCGCAATTATTATGTATGTTTCCTCTTTCCCTAATTTTAATTTCAAGCTCATGAGTCTTTCAGAAACCAAATTTCACTTCATGCATTTTATGCACTAGGACTGCAAGTCCTGCCTGCGCCCATATGTGCTTTTTGACCCCACTGTAAAACAAGCCGTGTCCACCTTCCATTTGTTCGTAATCTGCTCCTTTTTTGGGTTCTGACAGTCCTAAAATTTTAATGTTTGAGAGTTAAAATTCTGCTATCAGTTCGTTTTCTTTGCCCTTTATGCTTCGTATGTTCCATGTCCCTAGTCTCCATTCCTTTTTGTTTGCCGTGTCGTGCTATCCTTGGCCTCATTTTGGTTATTCCGGGCTTGTCGGTGGCCAATCCTTCACGCACTCTTCGCTACCGTCAGGTTTTTGCTTCTTTGACTAGTCTCTCCTGGTATGTGTTCCACACCTAGATGACTCCACCAATAATTTTATGCGAATACGTTGAACGGAGCAGACGTGTTTATTTCGTACTGCTCTATTTTTGACAGCTTTACTTTCATATTTAAGTTATTTGTTATAAATTTTGCAAAGTGATTAATTCATAATGACTTTAATAAGTAAGTGCTCGAAATGTGATAAGGACTTGAATCCTGAGAAAGAAATTCAATGTGATTTGTGTAAATTGCCAATACATACTACTTGCTCTGGCCTTGCACGTGCTGAAATCCTGTGTTGTAAATAAAGGACGTCGTATCACTTATCAATGTGATACATGTGCAGCACAACGTGTTGAGGTTTTTGAACTTAAACAGCTAATTTTGGAGTTAAAATCCGAAATTAATGACCTAAAACAAAACTCCGTATATATTGCAATGGTTTTAAGCCCTGAATCCCACCTCTGTGAGCACTGCAAAGTAATGAATAATTCATAAAAGCTCAGAATGGGAGATGGTATTTAATTTCAATAAGTAAAATAAATCAGACTTGAAGTAGTAATCATATTTGCAAAGCAATGCCAGTAATAAGTAAATTAATTTCATAACATAAGCAAAAAGGCAGAGCTAGAGAATGGATTCACACAATATTTAATTAATTTAAAATAATAAAGGGGATGGTGAAATGTCAAAGCCAATCCAATTAAGAATGAATCGATTATGAAAATAATTATTACATGCTTGTCGAGTGTATTTGCAAGTCATAAGTCATTAATAAAAAAAATCTCTTTGAGCGTATTATAATATGGTAATAAAGCAGAATGCTAAGAGAAAAGTACAACGAGCACAAATTATAACAGATCTAAGGCAATTAATAAAAAAATAGATCATCAATATTCAAGATTAGTTGGAATCTAAACAGTGAATTGACTTAAAAGTGCAAAATGAAATGGACATTGATTTGAACACCAAAGTTATTAAAAAAGGAAGTGCGCGAAATGAATAATTAATCAGTGCAACTGATATGCGAAAGGACTGTTAAAAGAGTGCAGTGCGAGAAATATCGAAAGACATTAATTGCAAAATTATAGGACAGTTTAGTAAATAAGTTACTATTGTAAAAGTTTTTAGATTTAAGCATTTTAATTGTAAAAAGTACCTAAGTTGAATAAGTTCAAATATCCGTTTTATGAATTTGATGTGAATTTGTTTATAACGAACTTCTAAAGATTATTAACAATTGAATAAATTATTGCTGACAGCTTGGTTTTTGCATTTCCAATTAATTTAAGATTTTTACTATTAAATATCAAAATACATTAAAAATAATAGCACCATTGTGACGAGTAAAATTCAGTGCATCCGGGGAAATGAAGGCATAATTTTCTCTGATTTTGTAAAATTTTCATCATCGAGCGACCCTCGCACCAGAAATCCAGCTTCGTACCAGCAACTACAGGCATCATGAGGGGATCCTAGGCACGAGACCACATCACCGGCAACCCAATCCAGCTCCTGCATTCCAGGCGCCCCCGCAGAAGATTTGGCCCAGTTCGACCCTTCCCCGAGTATCGAGGCGCTGCCTGCGTCCAATTATAAGGTCAGTTTATGAAGCCAATTTAAATGCTACGGACGTGAAACTTACTGGACACATAACGAAAGCTGCTCCGAAGCTGATTCCAGGCATTTCAAACCTTCAGCTAGCCTAGATCTGATAATTGGAAAATGTAGAAGTGAGGTTAGGATTCTGCAGCGTCGATTTGAGAAACAACAAAGTTGTGTTTTCGCTTAAAAACAAAAGACGAGCTACTGACGCTTCAATTAAGCGGGAGAATTTAAAATTACCTGTTAGATTTGCTCACTGAGTTGTTGTAATTGATATTGAAAAACACTGAACGACCAGTACTTGATAAATTTCATAACGTAAATTTCTGACAGATTAGCTCGAGTAAAGCATATTAGTTTGCATTTGACCTACGCTCCAGTGGCGTACGAATAAATTTCAAAAACTAACTGTGAACCCATACCTTGAATAAGAGCTCATGTCTGCCGTGAGTTTAGCCAACAAAATTTAAATTGCAGGTAGATTAAATCACAAGTAGGGGCTTACGATCATTTATTTAAACTTGAGTTACTATACAGCTCATTTTTAATTATCCCTGAGAAACTTAGTTAATTCATTAGGTCTTTGACAAACCCAAACTAAAAATATTTGCTTTGGTAGCTCTAGTTATTTATTTAAAATTAAATTATCGTCATTTAGAGAGCAATAACCACTGCAATATTAATAAATCTTTTGTCTTAGATTTGGGCCAAAGGGAAGAAATCATAACTGAAGTAGCTGAACGTCAACGACGTGCATATTATATATAGCTTTAGTGAGAGCTCTGCTAATAATGTTGAAATTCGTGTTTCCGAAGATGAAAATAAGGTTAAATCTGTTCTAAGTCAACTACAAACCATAAACACAGATAATATAAAAACGTTTAGGTAGGAAAACATTTGACAACAAACCTCGTCCCTTGAAAGTCACTTTAGATAATCCATCAGATGCAATAAAAATACTTCGTAATAAATTTCAACTTGTATTAAATGCTGAACAAGTAACTCTTGGACCAGATCAAACGCCTGCTCAACGTGAATATTTGAAGAAACTGCGTGCTGAACTTAACAACAGGATTGCTAAAGGTGAAAACAAGATTACTATTCGGTATCTACAAGGAATTCCCAAGATAGTTTCAAAAAACTAACAACCCTCCAATTTTACTACCAAAATGTTCGAAGTATGAAGAATAAAGTTCGTCAATTCTACTCATCCACTATGGTTGGTGAATATGACATATGTGCTATAACTGAAACTTGGTTATCTAGTGATTGTTTTAGCTCTGAATATTTTAGCCCCGATCTTTATAAGGTGTTTAGATGTGATCGTAATTTTGAAAATACAGGTTTAACACGCGGTGGAAGTTTTTGTTAGCTTTTAAGCTTAATATTATAGTTGAACAACTTGATCTGACTCGATTGTTAGATTCACTTGAGTCAATTGATATAATAGGTTGTAAATTAACTCTCGTTGGTTTTACGTGTTTGTCATTTATATATCTCATACTCCCACAATTGCAACTTTAGAAAGGTTATTAGATTATTTTGCCTAATTATAGTAACGAGGCATCAGTAGACTTTTTAACTCGCTTGCTGAGTAACTTTACTAGTCTGCTTAACTTGCTTCAATTCAACAATGTAAGAAATCTCCAAGGAAGATTTTTAGAACTCGTTTTTTCTAACATGGATTGTAAAATAATTCACGATGAATTAGCCATTGTTGCAGAAGATTTGTTTCATCCTGCCTTGAAAGTAACATTAAGCTTAAAACTACATTAGCATCCCAATTTCCTTGTCAATACTTGCAACACAGCCAATAATTAAAAAAAGCGAATTTTCCGTCATTATATGATTTACTTCTCGCAGACGTAAATAAAGCTTGTGATGAATTCTATAAAATTCTATATTCGATGTTTGATAATCATGTCCCATTGATTAAGAGCAAATTTCCGAAATATCCTAAATGGTTTACGAAATATATTATTCATAACATTAAATAAAAAACGCGTACCACAAGAAATACGTCAAAACACACTCAAATACATACTATTTAAAATTTAAACGTCTTCTAAGAAAAATGTTACTAGAATACCTGGTATTATTTATAATTCAGACACTACATATTCTACTTCCCAAGAAATTGTTAATGGTTTTGGAAATTTTCTCAAGAGTGTTTATCATCCTGCAGCAATCATCGATCTTGATAGCTTGATGTTTAGGAACAGTTCAATTAATCTACCCTGTATCAACCTTAATTCTGTTTCTGAAAATGAAGTGAGACTAGCCATTAATCGCTTGAAGAAGAAACCCTCTGCCGGTTTTGATCAAATTCCTAGTTATGTTATTAAGGATTGTAGAAAAGTTCTAATTTATCCTCTTTTAATACTGTTTAACTTAAGTCGAAAAACGTCTGTTTTACCAGATACTTGGAAAAATTCTCGTGTTTGTCCTGTATTTAAAAGCGGAGACTCATCTGATGTTACTAACTATAGACCAGTAGCGATCCTATGTAATTTTGCTAAAGTATTTGAAATGGTACTTTACAGTCACATTTATAATAATGTTAAATGTTACACTTCTCCTCATCAACACGGAGTTGTTCCAAGTCGTTCAATTGTCACAAACTTATGTAGTTTTTCACTATTTGTATCCGAAGTTCTGGAAGATCATGGTCAAGTTGATGTGATCTATACAGATTTATCAAAAGCCTTTGACAAAACCGCCCACGATATCTTAATTGCTAAGCTTAGTTTTGGATTTAGTCTATAATATGTTTCTTTGTTCAAATCATATTTAGAAAGTAGACCTCAGTCACTTATAATGGCTACAACTCACTATATTACACTGCCACCTCTAGAGTTCCTCAAGGATCAAATCTTGGGCCTTTGTTCTTGTTACTATTTATCAATCATCTGAGTGCTATTATACAAAGCCAGATATTGATGGTTGTCGATGATGTGATAGTATTTAACATTACTAGCTTGGTAAGAGGGATAGAAGGATATAACTGGCGAGCCGCAGGCGAGGCAGTCACCTTATTGAGCCAGTAAAATCTGTTACCTTGCGTGTATTGTTGAATATTTTATTTGTTCCTCACTTGTAAATAACTATAAATTTACCATTTATTCAAAATGACAAACTGACAAGAAACTAAATTCATCAATATGACATATACTAAAGAAGACAACTCTGGATTTGCACGCTATTATTTATCTATGAGCACGCTTGTAAAACTAACAGTTAATTTGTAAAGATTTTACAAGTTAGTAACTTGTTAAAATAAACTTTCTTGATTAATATAGTGACTTGATAAATTGATGTTTACAAGTGAGGAACAAATAAAATTGTTTCCTTCTGTTACTGGCACTGGGGATTGTGTGAAGCTGCAGGTTGATCTTGACAGCATGTTTAAATGGTGCGAATCAAATAAACTAACCGTTAATGTTAAGAAAATATACTGACCTTCACACGCAGCAGCTTTCCAGTTGTGTTTGATTATTTGATTTCCTCTGAAATATTATCACGATGCACTCCTACGAAGGATCTCGGAGTAATATTTGAGTCAGATTTTTCATTTGTTACTCATATTAATGAAACAGTTGCTTCTGCTTATAAGGCTTTGGGTTTAAAATTGCGTAATTGCAAAGATTTAACTGTTATTTATGCTCTGAATATATTTTTCTATTGTTAGATCCAAGATAGAATATTGTTGTCTTGTTTGGTTTCCATACTATGATTGCCACAAAAACGCAATTGAAAATGTTCAAAGAAATTTCTTAAAGTTTCTGTGGTTCAAAACATATCATGTTTATAAACCGCAAGGCTTTGACCATAACATTTTACTAAATACATTTCAATTTGAGTCGAGCTGGAGTCGCATGGTTAATATTAGTGTTAAATTTTTATACGATCTATTGCATAACAAAATTGATTGCTCGTTTTTACATGAAAAACTATCTTTTCATGTACCACGACTACATAGTAGGCAAGTTTCGATGTTTTATCTTCCCTCAGCGCGTACAAATTTAACTTTAAGATCTCCCATTTATGTAATGTGTAGTAACTATAACACTGTATGTAAATGCACTGACTTAAACTGTAACACATTATCATATATTTTAAGATCGGTTTCTGAGCGAAGTAATCATAATTATAATTAACTTTATATTATCTGTACGTTTAAATTTAGAATTATTAATTATTTTTAGCATTTAACTAAATACGCAACGCATCATTTCTGTTTTGTATGTAGATTTATTTGTTTGTTCCAATGTTTTTATTTTATATTGTCATATTATTGGCTATTGATGTTGGGAAATTATTATCTAAATAAATAAATAAATAAATAAATTTGCTTTTTGTATGCAATTTTGGTTGTCTTGCCGTTTTACTTTTCCTTGGCGGCACTAATTTTGATTTAATTCTGTATCTTTTGTTCCTTTTCGGCATAATTATTTTCCACTATCAGTTGCGTGCCCTTTAATTTGTTCTTATCTTCAAAATTTCGATCTTTTCTTCCCATGATTCAAGTTTCACAACTGTAATTGTTGAGCCTGCTCAAGTGTTGATCGATTTAGTTTCAAGGATTCTGGGTTTCACTTCTACATTTTTTTGTAGGAATTCTTCCACTTCTTTCTCTCTTAAATTTCTTTTCTAATATAACTATGATATTTCTCCTTTGTCTTTGTTCTTTGTCTTCCCATTTCTTTTCCAAGCGGTCGTATTTTTCTTTAAATATTTTTTAGCTGTTTGATCTCTTCCCTGTATGTTGTTAGTTTCTGTAACTTCTTTGAGCATTTATTGCAGCATTTCTTTAAGCGTGTCCATTTCTTTGCTCCTTGTTTGCTAAGTTTCTGTGCTAAAGTTTTTTAACTTCCTCTCGACTTGTTAAAAGATCGTTTATTGTCATCTGAAGTGACTCGGTAAATGAGCCTTTACAGGCACGGTGCTTGTAAAAAGTTGCCATTGCGACTTTACGAGTACCTTTTTTTCTAATAAACACATCCTCTATTAATCACTAATATTAATTTTTAGGATTTTCAGCAAGAACAAATAAAACGTACGCAGCTCGCTTGCAATTAGCCTTTATTGGGGCTCACCGAATTACAGGGCGCGCTCCTCCGTCGCTAACCCTGCAAATTATCCGGCTTGCCCATAAAGGCTAATTTACTACGCTTGCCACGTAAATAACTATTACGCGATATTCTTTCTGTTCTCTTTATTTTTTAAATTACTTTTTCCGGTTGACGATTTTTCGCTTTCGTTGTTGTTGCTGTACATTTATCTGTCTGTGCCCGTCTTTCGCATTTGCGAGATTTTAAAATTGCCGCACCGCGGTGCGCCTTTGGTGATTGGTCTCCACTCTTCGCGCAATACCGTCCACATTATCACTGCTTGTTTAATTCAGTCCTGATTTTCTGTCATTTAAATATTCTTCGTTGACACTTTATTCACCTTATTACTACACTTTTCCTACTTCACTTTGACACTAATTTCACAACACGTTTCACAGATTAAATTCCGTAAAAACGTCTTGTTTGCCGGTTAGAGACATTTGCGTACGCGATGGTTGCGTCGTACCCCCCACTGTAGTTTAAATTAATTTAGATTACATTTTAGCTTCAGTTAAGACTAAGGACGAACGGTTAATCGAACTGAAAAATTATACGTGTAATTTTGTAATTGATGCTATGGATAACCTGACCAGTAGATACGGCAATTTAGTATGTACCTACTGTTTTAATTGTTAAAATTTATTATATTATGAAAATAAATGACACAACAGTTTCTTGTATGTTTAGGCATCTGCGTAACGGAACTTTAAGTTGTAAAGTGTTAAATATGTAAGGATTATATAATACAAAAAAAAACAAGTTAAAAAGTCTTAATCATCAAGGATTCAGAAACACATCTAGTTACAGTGCCTTCAGAAATGATCGAACGTTTTTGAATGGCCATGGTTATACAACGTATGAATAATATGTTAGTGGCACTGTAAGTCTATGTCAAATTCGAGGTTATCAGGTTAGGTTTTCCGTCAGTTTTGACACAGACTGATGCAAAACCTAACCTGCTAATCTCGAATTTGACATAGACTTACAGTACCACCAACAGACCAACATATTATTCATACGTTGTAGAACCATGACCATTCAAAAATGTTCGATCACTTCTGAAGGCACTTTATATGTCTGTATGGCAATGTGTATAACATATGTAACTTTTTTGTTTAATTAGTATCTACCAAAAAGAGTAAACTAAAGGGAGTCACTATGTAGAAGTTATTGAAACTAGAGAGACCTTTTTATAGGTACCTTGACACCTGTAGTTAATACAAAAAACTGTTAGCTGCACGAATTCACATAAAACTTAACAATATACCAAGATAAAAAATAAGTACCTACCTCGTCTAATCCGTTAATTTCTACATTTTTAGTTTCAAAATGCTCTACAGGCCGATAGAAGTCAAATTTTTTAGGACGAGGAGCGTTCAAATATTAATTATAATTTGAATTGCGCGTCAAAAGGCAGAGACAGAGACATTATAATGCTCTGGAACAACTCTTAACTTGATTCAGTGGTTGTGTCGCCACAATTAATTTTCATTCATTTGGCAAGCATGAGTAAAGAGTAGAAGTGCATTCAAGCGTCGGACAAAGCATTAATAGTAAATGTAATACTAAAGAAGGTATCAAACCATCAGAAATTATTATCTGTAACCTCTTTTACCAAGTGGTGTAGAGGCTGGTGCATTGTACGAAAGCATCTGGCAGTGCAGTATTCAACTTGCTCCGGATTTGGGTTACAAAGTTGGAGCGCGCTATTTGAGCTTGCGTAGTTTGTGTTAGGAGTATGTACTGGTGATGTACTGACCTTGTTACTCTATCAAAGGTCTGTGGTTTCGAGTAGAGCACAGTTAATTTGGTGCCCAACTGTGAATGGTCTCACCGAGCCCGGTTCTAATCGCCAAGGCTGCGGAAAAATTCAGCCCACCTTGGAATTTGAACCGAGGACGCAAATTTAAAAGTCAACATTTTGCACAAGACATACAAAGTGGTAATCTTGTATTGTACGACGCCACCGATGAGCTACTGTTGCTAGAGTCAGTAATCTTGGAAGGAGGCGCGAACAGCTGATCGTTTAGATTAAAAGTACCTTAAAACGTTGCCAGACCTTTGTTTGGCTTCAAGGCTTCAACAGCGTTTGGTGCCAAATTATTTTTAGTTTGCTTTTAATCGTGAAAAATCGTTAAACAAACGACATATCTACCTAACAGCCTTCACAACGAAGGAAATTATGTATTAATCCCCGCTTCGCCAACCGTTCAATACATTTTAGTTTGACCCTAACCGCAACACCTGCAAGAATCACGAATATGGTTTAGTGTCAAAATGTTACCTTCATTCACAAACAGTTGGAGCTAGAACACTTTCGACATTGATGTTAGGACCACGTTAAACATACAAACTAAAACGAATTCGGCCCCAAATTGCTGTAGAAGTAAACAAAGGTCTGGCAGCAGTGTAAGGTATTTGACATGTTAGCGATCCCTCCCTCCAAGATTACTGACTCTAGGAACAGTAGTTCATTGCTGGCGTCGTACAATACAAGATTACCTACAAAGTTTCCAAACACACTAACCTGTTTGAGTAAAACTGTAGTCAACCCAAAAAATCTCCGTAAAGAACTAAAAGTGGCGCCCCAAAACAATTAAACGCTTGATTTAGTAGAGTAGGTATTTTACGAAGTAGTTCAAATGTACGTAAGTGGAGCAACCTGATGAGCTGAAATGTCAATTAAATTTGACATAAATAATTACGAATCGCATTTATGTGGGTTAAGTAAATTAATATCGTTTATTGTGTGGCAATAAATCTGTTCGGTTATATCTCTTGTGAAAGGCTTAACTTTACTTACAGTTAAAATTATAATGGTAATTATATTTTCTTTGCTATTTCATTAACTTGATGTCTAGGGTTAATTTATTACAGGAATGGTAATTCATATAATTTCTTGGTCACTGACTAAATAAAAAGTAACTTTTTAAGCGGATGTTAAATACCAGTAATGAACGCTAAGCAAGAAATCGTAGATAGCAAGTTTTGCAATTCAACAGAAATTTCATCTCACTTATCACTGGACATGGTCAGTAATACAAATTGTAATCAAGTATTTATCAAACAAGAAGTTATTGAAGATATTAACGACTGCAGTAATTATGCTCAAATAGCAATAAAAAAGGAAGAGATGGAAATAAAAATAGAAGATTACGCAGAAGCAAAACCCTACAGTAGTAATGCTGTTTCTGAGTACAAAAGAAAACCTTATAGTTGTACTGAGTGTGAATATAAGACCACACAAAGGTGTTATTTAGTTGTACATATGAGGACTCATTCGGGAGAAAAACCGTACTCCTGTTCTCTGTGTCAATACAAAGCAATAAATAAGAGTGCGTTAGTTAGACACAAGCGAATTCACACAGGAGAAAAACCTTTTAGTTGCCCCAAGTGTGATTTCAAAACGGCAGAAAGAAGCAAACTTGTCATTCATATGAGGTCTCATACCGGTGAAAAGCCGTTTAGTTGTTCCGAGTGTGAATATAAAACTGCAAGAAAAGACAGTTTAACTGTACATATGAGATCTCATTCAGGAGAGAAACCGTATTGCTGTTCTCTATGTCAATATAGAAGTATAAAAAAAAGTGATTTAAGCAGACACAAGCTGTTACATACAGGAGAGAAACCTTATAGTTGCTATGAATGTAATTTCAAAAGTACAGAAAGAAGTAGACTGGCCATACATATGATGTCTCATACAGGGGAAAAGCCTTACAGCTGTTCAGATTGTGAATATGGAACTGTACAGAAACGTCTTTTAGTTCTCCATAAAATGAACCATTCAGGAGAAAAGCCTTATCGTTGTTCGGAATGTGATTATAAAACGACACAAAAATTTTATTTCGTTATACATATGAGGTCTCATTCAGGAGAAAAACCCTACTGCTGTTCACTGTGTCAATACAGAACAACTAATAAACGTGGCTTAAATAGACACAAACTGTGTCATACAGGAGAGAAAGCGTATAGTTGTTCGGAGTGTAATTTTAAAACGGTAGAAAGAAATAAACTGGTCATACATATGAGGTCACATACTGGAGAAAAGCCGTATAGTTGTACCGAATGCAAATATAAAACTGCACAAAAACGCCTTTTGGTCCTTCATATGAGGAGCCATACAGGAGAAAAGCCTTACAAATGTACTGGATGTGAATATAAAACTGCACGAAAAGGTCGTTTAGTTATACATATGCGTTCCCATACAGAAGAAGTGCTTTACAGTTGTTCTGATTGCGAATATAAAACTAAAGAAAAAAATCTTTTTGTTGTACATATGACTACTCATACAGGAGAAAAGGTTTATAGTTGTTCCGAGTGTGAATATAAAACTGTACAAAAATATCGTTTAGTTGTACATATGAGGACTCATACAAAAAAACAACTTTACGGTTGTTCTGAGTGTGAATATAAAACTGTAGAAAGGTATCGTTTACGTCTTCACATGATGACTCATACAGGAGAAAAGCCGTATAATTGTTCTCAGTGTGAATATAAAACTGTACAAAAAAGTCGTTTAGTTATACATATGAAGTCTCATACAGGAGAGACACCCTACTGCTGTGCTCATTGTCAATATAGAACAGCCAATAAATATTATTTAGTGGTACATATGACTTCTCACGGGAGAGAAACTACTACTTGTTAATACATCTGTTAGTTTTTCCTGGCTTAAACTTAGTTCAATATTTTACTAGCATTATCATATTTAAAGCCGTTTCTGACAATTATACTTTACTTCGTTTAACGAACAGATGGAAAATTTAAATTACTGGGAGGAGCTTAGATTGCAGAAACCTGTCTTACCTACACTATACGAATTAAAAACTCGGGAGAATTCATTGTGTTTAATTTCAACTAAATCGTGCTGTGTACAACCGGCTTACCAATAGCAGTAGTCTATTAAAATTTAGCTCATTTGTGGGAGTGGTTTCTACTCTATCTGTTTGTTAAATGAAGTATAGCTGAATTTTTCTTTTACTTTGTATTCATTAATGCATCTCATGTAATCAATTTTTGGTATGAATGATATACAGTGTGGAAATAAAGTAACGAATAAATTCATTAACTTTGTTGATATTCATTTTTATGAAAAAATCTTGAAGGGGTGTAGCGATTTTGACCATAGGGAATATTTTCAGCTTATTTTCAGTTTCTTATGTAATTGTTTTTCATGATACGACGTCATAGACATTTTTTTAAAATGATAACCTGTATTTTTTATTATTGATTTTGGTAGTACTTTTTATGTTGTTTTCAATGATATAAAATTTGCAATATGTTACATCTGAAAAAAATCGAGAAAAATGGTCTTAAACCTTAAAAATTAAAAACCAATGGAATGAGCAAAATAAATCTAGTTACTTACGTTTGACGGAAAGTCATTGACGGCACATTCGTTTTTATTGAAATTTAAAAAAACAATTTAAAAATAGAGCTACAACATATATTTAATATCTACTATATTGCTAGCGGCTATGAGGGCGGAGGTCATCGCGTAAGTGAGGCGGACAACCAACTCTTCGATGTATTTGGTGAGCTGTGCGCAAGCGCGTCGTCCGCGCGGTAGGGAAGTGAACCTCACAGTCAAGTTTAAAATTCACTTCAAAAGGCGGAGTTTGAATTCTCAGGCATGCGCACGAGACGCCGTTCCCAAGCCTTACCAGCAATATAGTAAGTAATACATATATGAGCTAGAACTCCATTCAAAGTTAACCAACCGGTAACTAGATTTATTTTGCCAATTTCATTGGTTTTTAATATTTAAACTTTAAGACCATTTTTCTCGATTTTTTTCAGATGTAACATATTGCAAATGTTATATCATTGAAAACAACATAAAAAGTACTACCAAAATCAATAATAAAAAATACAGGTTGTCATTTAAAAAAAAGTCGATGACGTCATATCATTAAAAAAAAATTACATAAGAAACTGAAAATCAGCTGAAAATATTCCATATGGTCAAAAGCGCTACACCCCTTCGAGATTTTTTCATAAAAATGAATATCAACGAAGTTAATGAATTTATTCTTTACTTTATTTCCACACTGTATAATTAGATACATTAATCTAAATGTCATAAAATGCTATGGGAAATCAACAGCTTTACCATATATGTAAAAGAAAGTTATGAATATTAATATAATTGTGTGGAGTAATCGGAAAGAAACTATTAACTATAAGAAATAATTATATTATTAAAATACATTTTTATATCTACAAATGTTATGTGAATTATTCAGAAATCCTCTCTTTTTGTAATATTCTATGCTGATCATCAATAGCTGTTTATTTTGATTACAGATCTTCATGTTTTGTTATGATAAGTTTTGGTATTAACATAGACTATCCTCTAAATGGCTTATGAGAAACATCACAGATTTAATAAATTCATTATTGAGAAAAACTACTTTCTTCCTCTCTTCTATAGAAATTTATTATAGAAACGTAACTTTTTGTAATTTATTTTTATTAAATTTTGTCGGTTATTGTAAATTTAGAAATTGTTTATCATGACATTGTGGTAAATTTTATTTATTTTTCATATTTGGTAGCACTTTTTATGAATAATAGATTTACATTTTTTGCACTGGTTTAACTTACTTCATCAAGTCCCTCTTTTACCATTCGGTGTCGAGGATTAGGTGGGGCGGCACAACTATCTTAGCGATTTCTCTATTGCATGCTTTTATGGTCTTCTTTTTGACAGCTTCTTGTCCGAGCTCATTTCCCACAGCTCTTTCAGTGTTCTACTACTCTGTATTCTGACAATATGCCCGAACTATCTGAGTTCCTGCCTTTCAATTTTAGATTGTATCTGTTCAACCTCTAAACTTTTTCTTATTGCTTTGACCGATGCTACTTTTCTGAGATATTTCATCTCACATGCTTGGATTTTGCTTCATAAATGTCCACTAAGCACCCAACATTCGGTGTATTAATGTTGGCACAAACACTGAGTTATACACTTTCATTTTTGTTTTCTTGGACGTTACGAACGCTAGGCTGGTTGCCGCACATATATTATTTACCTCACTTTCTAGCCCTCCTTTTTCATCAGTTATTGTTCCCAGATACTTCAACTTGCTTACCTGTTTGAGCCTTTTGTTCTCTAAGTATATTACTACCTCTTCCGATTTTCTTGCTATCGCCGTTAGTTTCACTTTAGAATTGCTTATTTTCATGTTAAATTCTTTGGTCACACTCTGTCAAGCTGCATACGGGAGAGAAACCATACTGCTGTTCTCTGTGTCAATACAGAGCCACAAATAAACGTGATTTAAAAAGGCACAAATGGTTGTATGCAGAGGAAAAACAATATTGTTGTCCCGAGTGCAGTTTTAAAACCACAGAAAGAGGTAGACTGTGTAAAGACAATCTTCGAAACTCAGTACGTTCCCGCATAAGTCAAGCCCAAATTCATAGTTTAGTGTTGAAGCCTCAAACCTTTAGTCCATACGAACCTTATTTCGTTTTGAAGTTCATTTATGTTCGTCGAAATTCAATTATCCGTACGCTGGTTATATAAATTCAACCTTTGTTCTGCCCTAGCATGCCAATCTGCGCTTATCGCATTTTAATGAGTTGTTGGCGCCAGCCAGACGGCAGTGATTTACTTGGGATTCCCCTTTATAAGCGAAATTTAGTTTTATCATGCTGGAACATTTTCCGCGGGGCACTTGAGTAGAACAAGGAACGAGCCCGGCCCTCGAATCGTTTAGAGGTCGTTGATTCCGGCGAGGCTTTGGTCTCGTCAATAGTTGAAAATTAGTGTAACTGTAGGTAAGTTAGCCGTCGTCAAGCCCCTGTGTTAGCGTCGTAAAATGTTTAGCCAAGGGTTTCGTTTGTATCGTGGAGCTAGGCACCTCCAATTACGCTGATAGCGGATTATTAAGTGAAAAACCTCGTTTATGTGCTAAATCACCATCGTAGTAAAGTCACGGATCTCCGTTCCACATCTACCTGTCGTAAGGTGCTTCACTCTTTCCGTCCCGGGGATTTAATAAAACCACCCCTGTTTGAATACCGCCCCTATGCAGTTTCTCTGTCGTTATTTTCGAGGGATAGTTGAGGTGCGACACGCAGCTAGAATTGGACATCATTACGTAATGTCTGGATTTCTTAAAATCAAGGGATTTAATAGTGTTTGTAACGCCTAGAAATTTATAGTGAAGTGTTGTCTTGGCCGTCGGGCCAGTATTGACTTAAATCGTAAGATGTTGAACAGTACCGTCAAGTTTTATTGTCTACATGTTGTTTTGCGTTTTAAGCTCAAGTAACCGTTGTTGTATCACTATTGAAGTAATGGTCGCTAAATTTTGTTTATTTAACGTAGTTCTTTTGTGCCAAATTTAACATTAATACCAGCGTACATACATCAAACAAGTAGAGACATTTATGCCAAATGTTGAAACCTGTCTAGAGTGCCTGGGACAGTAACTCGGGGGGTATTTCTAAGCTTGACTATGAGATAGCAGCACAAAGTTCTACCAATCAGAGCCAGTTACTGGCTCTGCTACCAATCATATGTCATAAAGTAGTGGCGCCATCTGTTAGTACTATCGGAAAGTACCCCCCCCAGGAGCCGTTCAAGGTCATCTAAAGCGGTATTTTGACATCAAAGGAACCGACAGTGAGTGTCCTACTTGTTTGATTTATGTACGCTGTTAATACTGTTTGAAATGTAGCTATGTCGTTTGATTGTCATTGTACCGCTGTGTTTAGTTTAAATGTCGCAATTTAACACATTTAATACTTTTGGCTATTATTTTTAACTGTAACCAGTAAACATTTCCATGTTTATTGTTATGCACATACTTTATTAGTTTAATAGAGTTTATTGTTAATTATCTACGCTTTTCATTGGTGTTTGCATACCTTTTTGTTTTGTTTTAATGTACAGGAATCCAGATGATGTAAGCAAGTGCAGCTAATGATAGGTTCGATTCAGCTGTTGTAGCCGCCACCTCAAGCTGTGCCAAGGTAGAAGTAGAAAGGTGCATCACTCACTTCCACATTCAGAGTGCGTTCACCTGTGTTGCTGATTTTGTTTTCCCGATTTAGCCCGAATGTGGTGGCGCATTAATATTTAACATCTTTTACAGGTTACAGAAACTAGATTGACTCTCAAGGTAGGTCATGAAAGGCGTTGTGATCATATTTGATGAATTGGCAATATGTGGAAAGTTGTCAAACATACAAAGTTTGGTTATATTTTAAATGACAAGTAATCAGTAGCGCTGGGTAGAGGGATTTCGTTTGCACAGTGACTAACGTCATATGACAAATTCTTTGTGTTTTAAAGTGTGAAAATTGCTGTTGCTCTTGATTTTGTTAATTCTGTTATTTTGTTGATGCTATTGCTAGTGTTGCTATTTTTGTGTGTGTTGTTAATTCTGTTATGAAATGCGCCACGCCACAATGCTGAGTACGCCTCTGATTTATTGTGTCATTTAGCTTAATTAAGGTTAACATTTTACTGTCAATATGATAAATGTCAATAGTGTTACCAATACAAAACTTGGAAATGACTAGATTCTAACATTAGTTCCGATTTTCACCTCGCTTAAATCTAGAATCTGTAACCTGTATCTCGTTTAATAGAATTGTAGGCCTAATTCAAAGGTCGTAAAGAACCTGCCCTCTTGCTGAGCCTTTTACATTTTGTTTTCTGAACATCCCGCACTACATAGATCTTCAGGTCTATATCAAAATACTCCTCAAATGTTCTCGAATTTTTAGGTCTGATGTTTTGTACTAATGCTGCGCCAACGTAAATAAAAATTTCAGGAATATCGTGTGCACCTCCTAAAAACTCAAATTTTTCAGTCAAGTCCGCTTTCGTTCTTTGGCGTAGTAGTCCGTTCGTCGATAACGAGGGCGGGTATTTATGATTCTCATACTTAAAAATAACGTCTATATCAAGCTGACGTTCCCTTGCAATTATAAAAAGCCTTGAAAATAGCTGGACATTACTCTTTAAAGTATTTTCTCTAATTGCGCTTGTCGACTTTTCTGTTTGCTGCGTAGAGAATATCTTTATTTTATTTTTTTATAGGGTCATGAATAGATTTTGTACCTTCTACAAATCTTTCTTTAATAAATGATTCATACATGTCTTTACCGGATTTTTCTAAACTGTATAAAGCCTCGGCTGAGGCTTGTGTTGCAACTACCCTTGTATCTAGAGCTACCAGTTCTTTGCCGTGTTCTAGGAATGGGTTAGGTACCCATTTGTGTAAAACTGTCTTCATTGCAATACAACATTCGAAGTATTTTCTTTGAAAAGCAGTATAATTTTCATGATGACGACTTTTAACAGCTGGTTTAAATATATGAGACTAATATTCTTTCAAAATATAACTTATTTGTGGACCAGCAACAGTAAAGCGTCGCAGAGATGCCGGATCTTGAGTAAGACCAATAGCTCCACCAGATTCTTTTACCAATGCATTATTTGGTTCATGAGCTTGATCTATCGCCAATCCCAAAAGTTATCCAGATGACTTATGAATTACAAAATAGCCTAAAAATTTAATTACTAAGTATTACTATGTTACGGTCAAATATTCATTTATTTACAAACCTTTACAAAACTCGGCATGCACAGATGGAGCTTTTACATCTAAGTCTTCTAGATTGTTTAAATGAACTGCTAGCCAGCGTGCGTAATTCGTATGTTCAAACAAGAAAAACCATAGCATCATTTGCTGTAAACTCTCCTTAAATAAAAGAATCGCTTATCGATCTGACAAAATTTATTTAAAAAAATTCAAAACTAAAAACCATAAGCCAGAACATAACGGTTGGTGAATCAAGCGAAATTTGTAATAACCGTTCCTCAAAAGGTTTCTGTCTATCTGGATTTTGTATTTCACAGGCTTTATCATTAAAGTGTAAAGCACAGCAGCTGTAACCTGGTGCATAAACCGAGCCTTGGTAATATGCGTAACCTACAAAAATCAGTTTATAATAAAGTATTCAAAGTTTAAGTGCTATCGAGAAATTTAGGGGATTTACCTTAGTTGTGAATTGATATAGCCTACCTTGAGAACGCCTTCTGCTGATCCTTTTTCAATAATTCCTGAGTTGGCTCCGATTCCCAACCAGTCGCTATCTTCTAGCAGTTGGCCACAGACACGTAAAACGTTTTGCTCAATATGAAGCTGGCAAAATAAAAGTACGAATTTATCTTCGCCAAACTGATCTGGACAGTTTTACTGGATTATCTTACCCAGAGTATACAATGGTTGGTCAGCACATAAAATTGGTATTTGATCCGAATTTAAATATTTGGTTAGTTTCTTTATGATATTCATTCCATGATGAATCATTCAAGGAATAGCGGCATGCTCATGAAAGAGTGGTAATATCTACCTTTAGTACATTAAACATTTGTTTTACTTAATTTTTACAGTAAATATGGAAAACGGTTGCCATTTCGAGTACTAAGGGAAGACATTTTGGGTACTGCCGGCAAAATCGTTCCTTAAGGTATTTTGTATAATCTCTGAAAAGCGTTTGCTTTTATCATTAAGTGCAGTTTTCTTCTAAGTTTAAATGCTAACCGCTTCCACTAGTTCGAAAGGGTGTTGAGACCCTAATAATACAACCTAAAGAAGGAGTATCGCAAAGGGCTAATGTTACGAAAGATGAAGAGAAGACTCAAATTAATCTGGCAGAATTGGAAATTGGAATATCTAGGATAAAACAAGTTAAAGATGGAGGACTAGCAGTAGCTTGTGAAACCAAAGGTGAAAAAGATAAACTCAAGATGGAAGTAGAAAAGAAGTTAAGTGATAGGTATACTACTCAAGTGATAGAAAAACGTAAGTCTAGAGTATTAATTCAGGATATTGAAGAGAATATGACTATGGAAGATATGAAGGACACTTTGATGAGATAAAATAGATCATTAGATGGTGGAGAAGTTAATGTTGTTGTATTTCGCAAAGCCAAAAGAAATTTTCTGGCCATAATTGAGACAGACGTAAATAGTTTTAATAATATTATGAAGATAAGATTAGAGTGGAATGGAGTATATGCAGAGTCAGTGAATGTGTAGGTGTTATGAGATGCTTCAGGTGTTATGGATACAATCATAAAGCGGATAAATGTTCCAATGAGCCACCATGTAGAAGATGTGTAGGAAAAGGACACACAAAAGAGAATTGTAGTGTAGTACAACAGAAGTAAGCTAATTGTATGGCTGTAAATGAAAAACTTAACATGAATTTCGATTATAATCACGATGTCTTTGATACAACTTGTCCGGTATAGTTGTGCAGAAAAATTATTGGCTATTAGGAATAAAGTTTTAATCAGGAAGGAATAATTTTAGTTTGGTATTGATTTATCAGTCTCCGTCAGGTTCACGTACGGAATTTCTGGAATTCTTTGAAGAATGGTGTGAAAATCTTGCTGAACAACAATCTGCTAAAGTCTGGGTGGTGGGTGACTTCAATTTAAATTGGGAATCACAGAATCTGTATTCAATCAGGCTGAGAAGGTGTATTGAAACATGTGGACTGTGGCAGAAAGTTAAAGAGTGGACAAACATTATGTATAACAGCAAAACATTGATTGACCTGGTTTTCACAAATAATTGGGAAACTAATGTTGATATATCCAATGAGCCTCGAGTGTCTTCTCACAGAACGTTGATGTTTTATATTACCTTGACAGTACAGAATAAAATAATACATGTTAGAGATAAAATAAGAAATGTAGAGATAAACTCTCAAATGTAGACTTTAATTACAGAACAACTGACCCAAATATAAAAGCAGAAAATTTTATACATAATGTAAAGGCTATTTATGACGATATATGTCCAGTAAAAAGGATTGAAGTAAAGGGTAGGGCTGTGTGGTTCAATAAAAGAGTCAAGGATGCTATATATCATAGAAATTTGCATTACAAGCGTTATGTTCAATCTGGACTAGCGAGTGATTGGGTCAGATATAAAGAAGAAAGTAATAGGGCAGTTGCGGTGATGAGGGAGGAGAAAAGATTATTTTTTGAAAATAAAATTGATTATTCAAAAGGTAATTCAAAACAGATGTGGACTACGTTAAAGAGCATTATTTCCAAAAGAACAGATGAAAATATTATCAGTATTAATTGTGATGTAATTTAGTTCAAGATTTAAATGTGATCGTAGAGAATTTTAATTCATATTTTGTAAATAGTATTCAAGATATTGTTAGTTCAATACCTGTTTGTGTCATGGATATTACCATACGAGAAATAGGACAAATTTTTAGTAGTTTCACGTTATTGGATAAAGTCACTCTACAGGAGTTACTCATTGTAATGAAAGATAAAAGCAGGCCTGATAATATACAAATTAGTTTTATTAGGCAGTTCTTTGAAGAAATGTGGGGGCATATTGTAAATCTGGTGAATACATCTATGGAGACTGGTGAGGTACCTCAAGCATTTAAAATTGCTACAGTTATTCCAATAAGAAAAGTGCAGAAAACCAAGAAATGTGAATAATTTAGACCTGTGAATATGTTACCGAGAATTGAAAAAATCCTGGAAAAAGCAGTATATCGGCAGTGTTTACAACATGTGAATGACAATAATATTTTAACTAAATATCAGTCAGGTTTTAGAACAAACCACAACTGTGAAACAGCGCTGCAGTGTGTGGTGAACGACTGGAAGATGGGTAAAGATAATGGAGATTTGGTGGTTGCATTGTTTTTGGATCTAAAACGTGCCTTTGAAACCGTCGATGTACGCAAACTTATAATAAAACTTAAAAAATATGGATTCCGTGATACAGTATTAAAATGGCTTTCAAGCTATTTATCAAACGGAAGACAAGTTGTGGTGTATGATGGAATAAAATCAAGTGAAATTGAAGTAACTTCTGGAGTACCACAGGGGAGCATCCTGGGACCACTATTGTTTGCACTACATGTAAATCATATGGTTAACGTATTACAGTATTGTAAAATACATATGTTTGCTGATGATACAGTAATTTATATATCAGGAAAAAACGCTTTTACAATTGTAAGACAACTAAATGCTGACTTACTGAATATTAGTAAGTGGTTAATGGCGAATAAACTGAAATGAAATGTTTCAAAAACTAAGTGTTTAAGTATGGGCCCCCCGATGAGATGTCAGGAATTACTGAATAACAACTAGAACGCGCGTAGCCAGCCTACGTCTGGCTGCGTGTGGCGGCGCCACGTGCTTACGGTCGGCATGAACGCTTACAGAAACCTGCGCTTATAGAAACCTATAGAGCAAGCGCGCGTGTGGTAGTAGTATGCAGGCCCTTCATGCTGCGTGTGCCGGCGCCACTTGTGCTTACGGTCTGGACGGCCGGCGGCATCGGCTCTTATAATATAAGATGACATACGTGCGAAGGTCGGAGACGCTGAAATAGAATTTGAAGACACTATTAAATATCTAGGAGTGGTAATAGATAGCAGATTGAACTTCAATGAACACACAGATTACATTTGTAAGAAGATAGGCAGAAGACTGGGGTTATTAAGCAGATTGAAATATCTGTCAATACATACTAGAAAAATAGTGTATAATACTTTAGTGTTGCTATACTTTTTTTACTGTGGAACAGTTTAACAGCAATTGCAAGGCTACAGAAACTTGAATCAATTTTTTGGCTTTGCCTAATTGTTTCGCCATTTATCCAATTATTTCAGGCTTAACCTGTATATTTTTAGTTAAATTATAATTCCTTTTGCATTTCGAATTCGTAAATTTTCCAAACCAACGCATTTTGTACCTGGATCAAGTTCCTATCGTTTGCAATTTGCTCTTTTGACCTGTGCTATCTCTTATCAGAGTGCGAGCCTTCCTCGAGGAAACGAAATTCTTCGTCCGGGCACTTTGCTGTCTTCGCTTGAGCCCGCCGATACCGGCGCGGCTAAGCCTTGTTTTTAATTATGTCGAATTACGTGCGCTCAACCAATTTCAACGAGCAGTGTATTTTCTAAGGGCTGATTGTAATCAGGTACGATTGCGCTTTTTCTGTTTTATTATCTCCATACTAATTATATCTTTCTTAGCTCTTAATCTTAATTATCCGTTTCAACAACGAGTTTATCTCGGAGGCCAAGTCTTATCGCATTTTCGACACCTGCTGGGTCCGGCGTATTTGCTGCCGTTTGAAGATGCTATTGCAGCAATTTTCGGCGCTTCTCCGGCGACTTCAACAATGATTATTGCCGTTCACGTCCAGCTTACGTTTCGAGGTTAGTAGGTGCTACTCCGAGATTTATATTACTTCGACTTATTTTCAATACCAGAAATTTACATCTGTGTATTTTAAACCCGTCAATATTTAAAATTTATATTCATACGTTTTGCCATTATTAACCTGTAATGTTCAATTTCATACATGCTCTTGTTTTAATATTTGAATTTTAATGCTTATATTTAATTATGCACAGTTTATAAATTTTGCTATTTTTGATGTGTGTTTCGACCCTATGTAAAAGGTACAGTCACGCTATTTATTTTCAATAGCCTAACAGAAGGTTTTATTAGATGACTGTGATAAGCTTATCCCACGAGTGGTTTTGGTAAATTATTATAATAACCCGAAAGGGGTTCTTAATTTTATGCGTGTCGAAACCTTCAGTTAAGATACACAATTTTGTCATTACATTATTTACATTTTAATTGTCCTGATTATTGATTATTGACATTTCAAAACTTCTTATTGTTGATTAATTAAACGCTAGTCACTTGCAATTTATTTTTCTTCTTGTTATTTGAAATCTTTTGATTTCTGGCGCCCATTTCCATTTTCCTTTCCTTTTTTGAAGACATTCCAGGGTACATAGTTGATGATCTGAACCTACGATCTAAGGCCGCCGATATTTGAGCTAGTCGGCCATCGCGGTGAGTAAGAAACAGTTTTTCAGAGCTGCCGTGGTGTATAAATGGTAGGGGGGTTGATCTGCGATTTTTACTACCATTGCTTATTTTATTAATTAATCGCAGGTCGGCTTTTTTATTGTTTCAAACTACAAAACTGGGGTATGAGAAGTATTCTCAAGTGTGATGGATATACTCCAGTAAAGGACATGCTACAATATTTTGACTGGCTCGGTGTACAAAAATTAGCTGAATATCATTGTATGATCTTCTTATACAAGCTGAAGAGTGGGCTGTTACCGGACTATTTCAACCATTTGAATATTCAGTGTGTGAATGTACATGATCATTTGACTTGAAATCGGGACAATTTTTTTATAAATACGGTGAAATCGGAGGGGGCGTTTAGAACTGTTTTTGTAAAGGGGCTGATAATGTATAATGAACTGGACGATTTTATTAAAAGTGCAAGAAATGTACGTATCTTTAAGCAGAGGTTAAAAAAAGTTTATGTTAATAATTTTTGTTTATGTTGAATTCTATTTATGGTAATAAATTTTATTTATGTTAATGACATATGTATTTATTTATTAGTTACTTTATTTATTTAGTTATCTATTATTCATTTATTGTTTTTGTTAAATAAGTTGGGCATTATTGTTGGAACCTTTAATTTAGTTTTTGTATTTTATTTAATTTTGTTGGTTGTATTAGCTTTTGCAAAATAAAAATTTTATTATTATAATTGTAACTGTTTCGTTCTACTCGGACAAATGGCAACTTCTTTGTTTCAAACCTCAGCGATTTAAAAATTTTGCCAAGCAAATAATATGTGTGTCCGTTTCAAAAACGTGAAGCAAAAATCGTCGCCCCACTACAGCTCATTTTCTGTAAAATGAACACCCCATTTTACATATCGCATATTGAGCTCAGGCTCAGGAGGTGCTAACTTGAAGTCAGGGGGTGCTGAGCACCCCCTAGTTCTGTCTATGCCCATATCTTTCTCCCTGTGAAGTTGACGGGCTATATAAACGCTTTTGGCATATACTTTTTTTTTTATAACACAGTAAACACACAGTAAAAAAAATAGAGAGACGAGTATTCAGTGCTACAAAAATACTTACGAGAAACCTGTCTTCAAACGATTTTGATGTCTAGGTCATCACGGAAGACAACTCGGGGCTTATTCTTTGAATCCCTCAGGGATTCCCATTTTTGTTACACTGTGACTAGATTAACAACATTTTAATAGCAACATTATGACTCCAGTTTCATATTCATTATTTTATAACTTTAGAGGAGAAATCCATCTTCGAATATCAGGTACGAATGGTCATTCTCTTGCAAGTAGTCCAGAAAGAATTTTGTATATCTCTTACAACAATTTTAGATTATCGGCTAGATCAGCTAAACAGTACCGGATCTAGAGGGGGGTGAAACGGGGCCTATATTTGAGAGGGCGCCAATGCAAAGTTTTGATGATATCACTTGATAGAATTGGCAAAACATGATGTAGCAGAAAAAAATTCTATGCTACATTTAACAAATAGATTCAGTGCATGCCCCTTCCACAAATGAGCGCTAAATTTGAATTTTTCATCATGAGTCAGAGCAGACTGTAACTTCTAATTATTTCTACTTCCCTCGCCTAAGGCGAAGTGTTGTAATCGTGAAAAATCACCTTATGAGATTTCTTCACATTTTAAGGTTTCTAAGTGACGAAAAACATGTATGTTTCTAAAATTGTTTATTCCTAAATTAAAAGCAAAGTATCACATTTTTCACTGAGTAAAAAAAAGTGACACTTCACACCCTGAAATTAATTTTAAAAAGCCTACAATCTTTAACGCAAGCGAACCCATTTTACTTACTGGAGACCTAAACTCTAAAAACACTATATGGGGATGTAGAGTAACAAACCCGGCTGGAAGCAAACTCTACGATCTAATATCCATGTATGCTTTTCAAATAGAAGCTGACTTACTACCCTTATAGAAGTTTCTACTCACCAGACATACTGGATATCCTTGCTTACATGAACTTCAATAAACAAGCATTTCAACAAGTACTCAATGAAGTAGACTCGGACCACCTACCAATAATTATTTCGTTTATAACGACAGCTGAAAAATACCTCCCTGAGCCTAGATTAATCAATGGATTAGTCAAGTGGGACATTTTCAATACAACGCTCGACCAACACCTCAAGTACCCAAATGACCTTCAGTCCCCGAACTATATTGATGAAACAATCTTACACATTACAAAAAGCATTTCGGACAGCATCCTATGAGCCACTAAAGAAAATGTTAACAGAAAACGTGCTAACGATAACTAATCACCCAAATATATATCTACTTAATTTAATAAAACAAAAAAATACACTGAGGTAAGAATGGCAGAGAACCAGAAACCCCACGACAAAGAATATGGCCAATAACTTATCTTATCGCATTAAAAAGGAATTCGACGCTCATCAAATCAATTCATATCAGAAACACATTAGCAATCTAGAGCCAGGAGATCCGGGTTTATGGAAGACAACCAAACGGATACTACGTCAGCGAAACGAGATACCTTCAATCTCCTCAGGAGCACAGATATTTAACTCCGACGAAGAAAAATGTGAAGCCTTCGCAGGTTACCTTGAGCAGACATTTACTTCCCATAACCACGATGACCCGGTATTTAATAACATAGTTACAAATTTCGTTGAAACACATCAGCCAACTATAGAAACAAACTTTAAACCAACATCTCCTAGTGAACTCGCTTCTGTAATCAAAACTTTTCCAATTAACAAATCGCCTGGCTAGGATAAAATACCCAATATCATACTGAAAAAAATCACAAAAAAGCTTATGCATACTTACAAACCGTTTTCAATGCATGCTTTAGAATAAGGTATTTCCCCCTAGTATGGAAACATGCAACCAGGAAAAAATAAGAAAGACATTACCAGCTATAGACCTATCAGCTTACTATCAACGATCTCCAAATTATTTAAAAACATGATCCACTCTCGGCTTAGTAAAGAAGTCGAAAGTCAGAACATTCTTCCAACCTTTCAATTCGGTTTTAAAGAAGTCCACTCCACTTGCCATCAGTTACAATACGTGACTGAGACCATTGAAAGAGGAATTGAAAGCAAGCAATTTATAGCAACCCCGGTTATAGACATAGCTCAAGCTTTTGATAGCGTGTAGACAAACGGACTCAAATATAAAATTTCACTCCTGCAAATACCTGACTATATCAAGTCTGCATTATTTTCATTTTTAGAAAATCGCACCTTTACAGTGAAAATACACACATCCCAATTCTCCATCAGCAGCATACATGCAGGGGTCCCTCAAGGCAGCATACTGGGTCCAATTCAGTTCAACATCTTTATGCGAGACTTCTCCATTATCAATGCTGACCTTGCGATGTTCGCAGATGACACTGTCATATTAACCAAAAATGAACACCTGGAACTAGCAATTACGAAATTACAAGATGCCACTAATATACTTAGCAGATGGTTCAAGGGGTGGAATTTATCTATCAACTATTCCAAATGTGTCACTAAGATCTTTACCTTCAGACGAATTAAAAACCCATCCGCAATTACAATCAACGGCCACTCCATCCAGTGGAATGCTAACGATGAGCCTGTTAAATATTTGGGTATTTACCTTGACACCAGACTTGCATGGAAATATCATGTATTAAAAAACTAAATGAAGGACGCAAGAGATTAATCCAACTATGAATTGAAAGTCTACCATGCAAGCCAAATGCGCCATTACCTTATACAAATCACTGATACGCCCTTTAGTCCTCTATAGATGCGTTGTTTGGGGCAATCCATCAAGAACTAATCTATACCGAATCCAGGTGCTCCAAAACAAAATCATTAGAATTTCAGTCAACGCTCCCTGGTTCATCACCAACCAGCAATTATTACACAATGAACTAGGCATTTCCACAGTCGAAAAACACATTTCAAAGCTTTCCAAACAATTCCATGAAAATCTTACAAACTGTAGTGGTGCTGCTTACTAGGTCAACGAGGAATTTATGTACGACTGAAATGTAAGCAACCCAAGACATCTATCTGAGTGACAATAGTGATGATGATTGAGTAAACAAATAAAACTAAACTTAGTGCTCGCATAGTGCACCAACTGGATATACGTCAAAAGATCGCAGTCAAAAGGTCGCGCGACAAAAGATCGTGGTCAAAATGTCGCACGACAAATAATGGCAGCGACAAATAATTGCATGCGACAAAAGATCGCGGTCAAAATGCCGCGCGATAAATGATCGCATGCGACAAAATATCGCATACGAAAATAACATTACAATTACAGAAAAAAAATTCTACAGTGTGGAAATACTTTTTATGTTGTTTTCAATTATATAAAATTTGCAGTATGTTACATCTGAAAAAAATCGAGAAAAATGGTTCTAAAGTTTAAATATTAAAAACCAATTAATTGAGCAAAATAAATCTAGAAACCTACGTTTCTCGCTTAATTGTACCATTTCAATAAAAACGAATGTGTCGTCAATGACTTTCCGTCAAAAGTAGGTAACTAGATTTATTTTGATCATTTTATTGGTTTTTAATATTTAAATTTTAAGACCCCCTTCGAGATTTTTTCATAAAAATCAATATCAACCAAGTTAATGAATTTATCCATTACTTTATTTCCAATTTGTTTTCTGTAATTGTAACTTTGTTATTTTCGTATGCGATCATTTGTCGCACGACATTTTGACCGCAATCTTTTTTCGCGCGACAGTTTGACCGTGATCTTTTCTCGCATGCGATTACTTGTCGCTGCGATCATTTGTCGTGCGATATTTTGCCGCGATTTATGGCGCGCGACCTTTTGACTGCGATCTTTTGACGTGATAACGCACCAACTAATTAACAATTTCAAATTTTCAAAGCCGTCAAATTACCGTTCCTGCTACTTAATATGTTATATGTTAGTCGTTATCAATGCCTTGTATAACAGTGTATATTGTTGAGCAGGCATATGTATATATATATATATATATATATATATATATATACTTATAAACGGTATGCTATTGGGCCCGATAGGTCTTCGGGCCGCTGATGATCCCGGCCTAAGGAAACAAGCTAGAAGAGAATGGGTTACATATTTTTGTTTCATTGCATAACACCAGTCGAGGCATTTACAGAGGGGTAACGATTTCTAAGAAATGCAGGTTTTAGGTATAAACGTGTCCCTGTGAATCCCAGATATAGAAATGGTACTCTATGGAGCCCATTTATATATTTAACTATTTTAAGCGTACGTTAGTAAGCCCGACACCGTTGCCAAAATCTGTGGTGCCAGCCGGGTTCGCGCCTAAATACCGGATAACGAATTGCTGGCTGGCCCTTTTGCGTATTGCGTATTTAGTAATAGTGGGCTTATATTAGTCAAATTAATATATTGCTAGGTTTTAAAATGTCCAGTAATCGTGAGGAAAAATTCTTGCTCTTGCTCTAAAATCATGCAAGTGATATGCTACACCTTATGTTATTATTAATAACAATTAATATTCTTATAAGCTGGGAGGTCGCTGAGCTCCTCAAAGATATTGCATAAACTAGACTTGTGATGCAGTTAATTTAACTACTTATTCTATCTCAAGTTTTTATTAAAAAAATATTATTTTTACTAAGCAACGAAAACATCCAAATAACCGGTAAAATATCAATTATTTTCAAATCAGAGCTCGATATGCAGTTACTCCAGTTAGTTAGGGAAGTTTTGGTAGGATTAGTAAATATTTTGCCGCTATTAATAGCTTTCACGAAAGTATACGGTTGATTAGTTACGAATTTATTTTTCTACAGTATCTTCAATATTTTTAGTGACCTTTATTGCGTTATTCCAAAACTATTCATAATTTTGATTAAAATTTGTTAAATACAATGACGGCAGTGTGGTCGTGTTTCAAATTTCGCCAGTGATTTTACTGGAGCAAGCTAACCCCTGCGCGGTTTTTTTATCGAATTATTGCACACTGTGAACGATTTTATCAAGTTATTGCGGTTTTGATCGGTTTATATGATTGCTACACGTACGAAGAAAATAATTACTTATTATATCCAAAATGCAAATTTTTTATGGGATATTTTTACTAAGCAACGAAAACCCCCGTAAATGTGGTCAATCTCAAAGAATAGTACAAAACTAAAGCGAGGGATTTTATTTAATAATAATTTATTTTCTGATCTAGTAATAATATTGATGTTTGAAGTGAATTCGTTAATATGTTGCCAATATTAAAATCTTACACAGGATATACGGCTCATTACTTATGGAATGGAATTGTCTACACTATCGTCAATAGTTTTAATAATTTTTGTTTCAAAACTACTCATTACTTTATTTACAATTTGGAAAATAAAAGTTGATTTCTATTTATCTGGTTTTGTTTGTTGTCTTGGCGGGAGTGTTCATGTTACATCTCACCTGTGACCTTACGGGGTAATCACTTTGCGGTTCTTTTATCGAATTATTGCACACTGCATTTATTGTTTCATCGTTGGCGTCTAAATTCCAGATAACGAACTGCACGGCTGCCCTTTTTGTGCTCACTTAGTAATAGTGGGATTATGGTATACAAATAAGAATTTTTTATGTTAGTCTCTTTCTTACTTATGCATTCTGTTTGTTTTTGTTCTAGCTATCTCGTTGCCGTTATATTTAATTATGGGCCAATCGGTATAATGAATAAAGCTTTATACATAATCTGTAACCCCTTATACCGTTACAGTGTCGGGGTGCCGGGCGCACCGAGCCTCTGAAGGTGTGTGCATTTTAAATTCGGCGGAGGTACTTGAGGTAGTGGAGCCAGTCTGGCTAGAACACTACGCCCGCTCTCCAGCTGGTCACCCAACCCATCCAAGTTCTGACCGAGCAGACTGGTGCTTAACTTTTGCAAGTGCCGTGAGAGATGCATCACCACTCAGCCGTACTGCCGGCAATAAAGCTTTATACCAAAAGAAATTACATAAGAGTTGGCCATGGAAAGCAAAACTAATGTCAACAGGAAGCTGTAGAGACAGCAAACTTTAGAATTTCCATAGCAGATTAGAATATAAACTTATGACAACAACAATGACAGTTAATGAATTTTAAAGCTTGCTGTTTGCATTACTTTTAGTTTCCATGGCCAACCCTTATGTAATTTCTTTTTGAACACACCGTATTATCCACATTCTTTTCAGCAAATTTCGTTTTTTCAAATTTATTAAATACTTACAGTAGTTTTAATAGTAATAAGTAATAATAAATATATGCAGTATTGGTGATGTGTAACACTAACAAATTTAGTCGTTTACATTAACAATTTAACATTTGATTAACAAAGACTTATAAACTGAAATTTTGAAATAAACTAGTAAGATCTAGCTTTGAGCAACATCTTCCATGTGATTGATTTTACTTGGCACAGTAAAAATCTACTTACCTCGTACATTACCTGACTGATAAACTGCTAACTCACTTGTAAGAAAAAATGTATCGTTTGTGTAAATAATCCCACCGCCAAACAAATCCAAACAGCTGAAAATCATAAATTGGAGACTCATTTTTTATGAAAATACCTGGCATAATGTGTGCATTTCAACACGTTTATTTAGGGCCGGTTGCAGAAAGCAATGTTAAGTCTGGTGTTAGCTAACGTCGCGTCAAAGTGAACAAAATCGCATCAAATTTTGTTTACTAATGTATTAGTTACCATAAGCATTTGAGATTTGATTCGTTTTTGTTCACTTTGACGTCGCGTTAGCTAACACTAGACTTAACATTGCTTTCTACAACCGGCCCTTAGTGTTTAAACAGTGCTCGTTTAGAATAAGTTATTGTTTTGAAAATATCTGTAAAGGGCTTTACTCAGAACTCTCGCAAGTAGACGTTGTCACACTAAGGCCCGGTTTTTCAATTGTTGATTAATTTTTGATTAAGGTTTAATTTGTAATTAACACAATGTTACCGTTTTTCAACCTATGATTAACAAAAAAGTACATGTTTATTCTTGATTAGCCTAATCATACGATGTTCTACGAATTAATCGGAATTTGATGATTAACGTCAAAAGTGACATTGCCGATTTATTGAAAATTTTTGATTAAAACAGTAAAACCATAAGCAAAGAATCAAAATTTTTGCTTCATAGTCCTTTTTAGGTTTGCATATTTCTCCTTGAGACCTTTCATGTTGCGATATAAAGTATGCGTGTTTTGGCAATTAAATTCTGCCTCAATCCTCTTCCATGCTTCCTGCTTATCTTTCCAAGATATAACGCCCGATTTTGTATTTTCAACAATATGTTTATTTTGTGCCACCAGGTTCACAAATAATTGCTCTTCCTCTTTAGAGAAATTGCCAGATCGCTTAGTTGTATTACTCGCACCTGTACTCGCCATGCTAACTACGAAATGATTTTCCATTTTGATAAATCTTACATGTTTAATACATTTACTTACCTAAGAAATGGTTTTTAACTAAAATTGCGATGAACAGAAATTAGAAATTTGAAATTGTCATAAATCACAAACCACCAAGTTGCCAAATTTGACAGAAAAGTTAATACCAACGTAACAAATTTTCAATTCATTTTTAATTAGTTAATCATAATTGAATGTTGGTTTGAAAAACACATGCATGATTAATTTGAAATTAATCAAGAAGTAATGATTAGCTAATCAAAATGTTAATCATCGATTGAAAAACCGGCCCTAAATAATTTTTAAAATAAAAAAAAAACTAAGGGTAAAAATGCATTCACGTTTCTCATAATACTGAAATAATAAAAGAAAACACTTGATAATCCAAATAACATCAATTTTCAAATTAAAAGGAAAACTACCGGCGGTCGATTCGAACGGCAGCGGCTGCGAACGCTATTCTAATGTTTAGAAGGATATTGCAAGCACATTTCCCGTTCCCTACATGCGCCATGGAGTACTCCTAGCGTCCTTGTGTAGAGGCTGTCTTAAATATAATGCATTTTTCGTTGGCCCCTTTTTTTGTTTTGCAACATTTATCCTGCATCTCTTGAGTATCACTTTCGTCAACGGTAAAGCCTGAGGTATGTGCAAATTACTACTTTGATGTATTTCTCAGTTAAAAAATCTGGTGTGATACTCACTCAACTTCCTTTTACAGTGATGTTATAATTAGCCAAAAATTTGATTTTTAATTTTTAAGCATTTGTCAAAAATTTTCGAAAAATTGCAAATTCTACAAAAACGGTACAAAATAAAGAGTTAGTTGAAGAGAAAAATTTTTTCTAGAATTCTAAGCTGAATTAAAAAATGTAATAATATATCGGGTGTTGTATTTAAAATAGGAGTTAATAAAAAAATATAAAAAACAAAAGAAACCCATTTTAGAAGTATTCAACTGGAAAATTACCTATTTCACATCAATACACATTAAAAATGTAATAAAAATATAAAGTTTGAAAAAAATCGTTAGAGCCGTTTTTGAAAAAATCAAAAAAAATTGAAAAATCGCAAAAGTAAACATCTACTTCCGGTTATGCGATTTTCTTCAAAAGGTTGCTGTCTTATCTACATAGTACATAAAACGTATATATGAAGTTTCAATGCCATACCTCTTTTCGTTTTTGAGATATTCTGTTCACAGACACACAGACAGACAGACAGACAGACACACAGATAGACGGACAGACCAATGAAAAAAAATATGTTTTTTTTGGGATCAGGGGACTCTAAAACGTGAAGATCTGTTGAAAACACAATTTCGAATTTTTGGTAGTGAATCCAATACTTCCTTTTATCGTAAAAGGAAGTAAAAAAACTAAACAAGATTTTATATTTTAAGGTGCTCACCCTGTATTTATTTCTTGGAAATTTTCTCGATTTTATTCCAGGTAGACATATAATCTGCATGCACAATATTGTCTTCCTCGTTCCTAGTTTTTGAATTATACAGCCAACAGACTGACAGACAGACGGAATTGAGAAAACCGTTTTTTCGTCATCTAGGAACCCTTCGTCTGTTAGACGAGGGTAGTAAAAATCTCAAATACATATACAGCAAGTAAGATAAAATGAGCGCTCTCGTATGTTTCAATATGTTTCTTAGCTAGAAGTCAACATCGTCGATTTTAACAATACCTACTAGGTTAAGGGTTCAGGTAACCCAAAATTATAGTATGTAGTAATAATGCTGTATTGGCTTATAAAAAGCCAGTTTTAAAATTGCAAATTTTATTAAAACCATTATTTTCTGCAAATCAATAAAAATGAAACACGGGGTGGGCCACCACACGATCTTTTATTACTGCTTGTAAAAATTTAATTTTAAAATTTTTTCAAAACTATTTCCAAAAACCTTTTTTGAGAAAACTTATAGACAATTACGTAATTTATAACACCTTTTCAACAGCTATTGATATAAGAAGTACATGATGTAGGGCATTATTTGACGAATTTCTTTTATAACCAAGCGAGGTCAGTAAAGAGGACGAGTCATAAAGTTATATTATGTACGAGTTGTATACAAAGCTTTATGTTCACTTCTAAAATCTAAAAAAGTCGGGTTTATAGATTTGATGTCTATTCTGTGACAGAAAACACTTGCCATTAGAGTACCTTTACAGATATTGAAAGGCATATATTTTGACATTGACAACTGATGTAATAGTTATTTATGGTTAAGCGTGTCATATTACAAATAATACACGAGAGAAAAGAGGAGTCCTCGAGGCCGCCAGGCCAAGAGGTGTCATTTCTCGGGTGAATTATTACAAATATACAAAATTTTATCCAGCGCAATAAATATCTAAAAAACTAATTTTTTGTTGACAACCGTGAAAAGTCATAGTGACAAATTGAAAAGTACCGAGAGGTCAAATACATTTATAATTCGAGTCGCGACGTAAATGATTCAACTGTAGATAATAATAACTTTATCGTCCTGTACAATGCAAAATTATATTCAATTCTTATAATTACATTAACCAATAAATACCTTAAAACACATACATTTTATACTGACAGCCATGAAAAGTCATAGTGACAATTTGGAAAGTGATTCGTGTTATACGTTTGGCAGGATTGAAGTGTATTGTCAGTCTATGTCAAATTCGAGGTTAGCAGTGAATGACCTGGCTTTTATTTCACTAGTGGGTTATGATTTAACTCAGTAGTGGGTTATGGGCTACTTTAGAGGTCTAAAATCGATCTAGTAATAGTCTTATAACTAGAAGGTGTTAGATAGTACTAGTAAGATAGAGTACGTACTTTTATAGTGCTAGCAAGATAATATAGGTAAACTTTATTTTACTAGTACTATATATAACTACTTTATTGCCGATAAATTATGTCATAAACAGTATCTTATAATACTCGTACATAAAACATTTTATTCTCATTAATTTTTGGCCGTTTATTTATAAAAATTAGGTTTTGCGATTTTTTCAAAATCTATCCTTTTTCCCAAAATACCTCTTAAACAAACGCTGTAGATAATTATATAATATGCGATGTTGTTTCACAGAATTGTGTTTTCATACCACAACTATAAAAAATTTGAGAATATTTTGTAAAAATATAATTTTGCGCTTTTTTCAAAAAAAACTTTTTGAACGAAAAGTGACAGATATTAGTATAATATAGGTTCTTGTTTTAAGGAATTTTGTTTTAAGCTAGCAATTATAAAAATTTTGAGCAAATTTTTCTAAAATTTTAGTTTTGCTCTTTAAAAATTATAAGTACTTTTCACAAAAAATTTAAACAAAGGTTGTAGATAAAATATATTTTTATCCAACAATTATAAAAATTTGAGGATATTTATGTGAGAATTTAATTGTGCGACTTTCTCAAAAGCTATATTTTTCACAAAAAAACGTTAAACAAAAATTGTATTCAATGACAATATATGTTATTCTAAAAAATAGTGTTACCAAAATTATAAAAATTTACTGGAAACGGAAAAATGCTTGACTAAAGTACCACTTTTGTTAGGCTGAGTTTATCAAATATTCACTGTAATATCCGAAACTATATAAGAAACGCAGATATATTTTCAAGCCGATCTATTATACCGTCTGTGCTGTAGAGAGGATACAAACAGATTCACAGACAGAAATCACCTCGAACACCACTTTTTCTGAATCATAAGAGACGAAAACGGATATTTCCTCAAAAATCTCGAGTGTGAAATTTTTTATGTTTACTATAAAATATCTATTTATGCAACAAGTGCTAAAAATCAACGTTTATGCACGAGACATGAAAATTATGAAACGAAGCCGAAGGCTGAGTTTCATAACATGTCTCGTGCATAAACGAGTTTTAGCACGAGTTGCATACAATATTTTATCTACGACCTTAATTTTACTGTTATTAATCCATAAATATCGATTTAACAAAGGTTTTCATCTACGGCACTTCTAATTTCTGTCATAATAAATAGTAGGCCATGCGCGGGCTAATTTATGCGAAGCCACTGCTGAGAAGGTCAGTTACGAAATGTAATTATTAATACTCCACATCTGAGTGTATTTATTACATAACGCTTTAATTATTTCAAAAACACTTTACCTGTAACGCAAGAAGCAACTAGAATAAGTTTACAACTTCACTTCCAGTTCGAAATTGTAGTTTTATAACCTCACTTCACTTTTATCACTAGAGCTAAAAGTAAACAGCTGATTTCTTTAACCACGTTAAACTATAAAACGTCACTTTTAGTGAAACAAGCTAGCGCTAAAAGGCCTACTTTTAGTAGTGGTTGTAGATAAAGTAAATTATTTTTATTTACACCGTATTAATGTTTTATGTAGGTATGTGTATGAATACGTTTTCAAGCCCATTATGTATATTTATTATATATATCAATTCGTTGTGAAGCCCAACAGCGTTGTGACATGTCGGGCTTAATAACGAGCGTTTAAATATTTTTATATACTGTATATGAAACATTTCAAAAGCTCCCCCTACACTCGATATTGCAGAACTACTCCATGTATATCGACCATACTACCGGTCATTACTGAGCCCACCGCAAAAATTTGTGTACTGCATCTTTGAGGCATTTCTAACCAATTGGTGATGATATACACTGGGGTACGTTGTTGAGCCAAACGCGGGCTCATCAGCGTTGAAAATGGCTTAACAAGGTACTATTCATATATTCAGCGGGCCTAACTATGACCGTTTATAAGTCTATATATATATATATATATATATATATATATATATATATATATATATATATATACAAGGTTGTACATTCCATCACGGAATAGTAACCACCTCTTCATTGAGGCTCTCAGACGCATTTGTTTTTGTGGTGCATCACTCCTTTTCTTTTTTCTTTACATGTCCTTCTATAATTTTTTGTTTTTCTTTGCCACCTCTGCTATTTTCTTCCACTTTTTCCTGTCCTGTATTTTTCTTCCCCAGTCTGTAATTCCCATTATCTTTAGGTCTTTCTCGATTTGGTCGCTCCATCTGTTCTTCGGTCTTCCTTTTGGTCTGCTTGCATCTGGTTTCCAGTCTGTAATCTTCTTAACATCGCTGCTATCTTTCATCCTTTTTATGTGTCTATACCATTTCAGTCTTGACGCTTTTATTATTCTTACTATATATTTATTCCGAAGTATCTCTTCTATATCAAAATTCATTAATTTTTGGTACTCCCCCTCTCTTATTTTCTTTGGACCATATATTTTTTTTATCATGTTTCCTTCAAAAATTTTTAGTTTTTCCTCCTCTCCACTTGTCATTTGTATATTTTCATTTTTGTTTCTTTTTTTATAGTTTTTCTTTGTATTATTTGTTTATAATTATGGTAGGCTCGATGTCCTGCTTGTATTCGCTGTGTTATTTCATCCTTTTTGTCATTTTTTTAATTGATATTTTTTCCAAAGTATCTGAAATTCTTCACCACCTCAAATATGTATTTATCGATTGCTATTTGTTTCATTTCCTTGTCTTTACTTCTTTCCTGTATCTCCATAAATTTCGTCTTTTCTTCATTAATTAGTAAGCCTCTCTTCTTGGCGTTTCCTATAAGTTGTAGTAGTGTCTCACCTAAACTTTTCTTATCTCTTGCTATAATTGCCACGTCGTCCGCGTATGCCACTATCTGTACTGCTTTATTCCTTATTGTTCCTGTTACGTCGCAGTCCTTTATAATTCCATCCATTGCTATATTGAAAATAGTTGCCGATAGTCCGTCTTCTTGTCTTACTCCCGTATTGGTCTTGAACTCCTTCGATATGCTTTCGACCCCAAACCAATTTTTGGGAGTCTGACAGTGGGCCCACCAATTTTGGGTGTCTGACAGTGGGCCACTTCAAGGTCACCGATTGGTAACATACAGTATGCGTCATAAGAAACGTCCCTAATAACTTAAATCGTTCAATCCTTACCTCGCGGCGCTGGGCGGGGTGGTGGGGGAAGGGGGAAAGGTGGTTCGCTACGGGTTCTGGATATAAATGTCGAAGTTCACATCGTGCGGGACAGAGCCCTAGATTCGTAATATTGCGTCAGCCGCCGGGGCCCCCATGTTCAAGTATATATTTTCGGGTAAATTTTTATATTAAAAATGTAAGATATTGCTAACATGTTCTGTATATTGCGCAACACCAACCCCGAGGGACAGAGCTCCAGCCGCCGGGGGGCTCGCATCAGGTTTTTTGTACATTTAAGGTTAATTTATTCCAGCGCTTTTGATGAGCGTGGGAACCGGAAGTAAAACTGCAAGGTGTCATCTTCATTATCTTGTCATTGTGGAAACCGCGTAAAAAGTTACTAGATGTGAATAACATCCCCTAAACCTGAAAAATCGCACATGAGTGTTTTGGGACCCTATGCGCAAGTCAGAAGGAAAGGTTCAAAGTCGTCAGATTTTTGTATAACTGGGCATTTAAGATCCTTATCTCGCTGCGCGGAGTGAGAGGGGTGGAAGGGGGAAAGGTGGTTCTCTACAGCCGGTAGAAAGTGAAAGTTTTTCCTGTTGTAACTTGTTATTTAGTTTAGTCTGTGCGCAGCCGTTGATTATTACGGATATTGAAGACATAAGACTAAATCTTTTACCATTTGAAACACGTTTACTTACATATTCCAACTGGGCCAACAGTGTGGTGTTACCTGCTTCTCTAGCCCGCGCCGGATTTTTTTATTTTAATATCGAGGATTATGTCGAGTGCTTTGTATGTCACGTGGTAGTTCATGATTGGAAAGAAGGTGACGATCCGCTGTCTGAACATATTCGTTGGTCTAACAACTGCTTATTTGCAAGACTACTTTGGAAAGAAAGGAAGAAGCAATTTGGGTACGACACAGTTGACACATCGCAACGATGACGTCGTCTTCAAGCACCAGCATGAATGTTAGTGGGGAGATTGAGGAGTTTCTAGAAACAGCTAAAAATAGAAAATCTCCCCTCCTTGTGGATGAAGAAACTCAATCGAGACGGCCGGAAAGCTGTAAAAGTCATCTGATTTACAATATTGTGTACATGTTAAGCGAGGAAAGGGACCACAACAAGTATGTTGAAGTGGGATTTAATATTTTTTCAAATCTTGAGCCTTCGATAAAAATCGGCTGTTTGGGGTGTTCCGATATTTTAGAATGTGCTATGTTATGTAAAGATCGTCGCAGCTGTGTGAAAACGACAACTATTTCTGCCGACGAATGGCAAAGTAAACTTGCTAATCGTGAAGCATTTTTTCTACGAAGCGCTTTAAATGACTTTGAGAACGAAGATAATAAAATAAAAGAAATAGTGTTTGGAACGATGTATCGTTGTCGGTTGTATCGAAGCGATTTTGTAGAACTGTTTAAATTAAAAGACATTATTAATTACCGTTTGGAACTGTTGTATTCTTTCGCTTTGCCCGCTTTCTATAAAAAATTTCTTAAATTAGTGTCCGAACTCACGGAAGAGGAGACGGGGGAAAGGATCATTAGTGATGCGTATTTAATTCTAAACAGCAAATTACACATTAATTACCAGAATATTTTGTGCGTGTTGGAAATTCTTTCCTTATATCCGGAAAATATATTTGAAGCGGTTAATACGTTACGAGGCTCCTGGTAGGAAAACATGATGCAATCTTCCGCAAAAACACGTAAGCAAAATGAAAAGCTGTTAACCTCGTATATTGCAAAACTGGAAATGTTAAAGAAAGACTTGAATAATTACTGCGTAAAAATACGTGTTTTTAAGCAGTTTCGGAATTTATCTATAAATAATCGAAAACAAATAATACGCAACAGTGGCATCGAAACGGCCGGTTATCCAAGATGAATATAACTTCGTTTTTGTTGCTGTCCCTGCTGACACCCGAAAAGGACATAATTATCTCTAAACCTGTTTTGGCAACGCGAGCTTACATTTATCCCGAGCTTGCTAACGACACTGCTCCATTGCCAGCCGACAATGAATCGTTTTGGCCTAAAAGATGGATGCCCATGACCTTGGTACACTTATCGAATGGACACGAAGGTTTTGTTTTTCGAGCGAATTTAAAACATCGATTTAGTAATGAGACGGCCTCTTTTCTCTTGTATAAAATTCGTTACAAAATTAATAATGCGCTCGAGGAAGTACATTGGAAAATGGAAATATGGAACCGTTCACTTAGCGGTATGAAAAACTGTAGCGACTTCGTTCCGCATATTACATTTAATCACTATTATGTTGTAGAGCTTATATTATCTATAATAGTATTAGTATTAATTGTGTTGTGTTCGTTAGTAAGTTATACTTTTTATAAAGAAGTAATTCAATAAAAGAGTTTTTAAAAAGTATTTTTTATTTATTTTTAATAACTATACAAGATCATTCTTAGATATCCACGAATTATGGCTATTATCAAAACCTAACCATTTAAAGAGCAGTTGACTTCCTTTTTTTCTAACTACTTTTTCTACTAGAAAAATGCTGGGATGTTTTGTTTTCTGCAGCTCGTATTCGTAAAATGCGTCTTTAATTTCCTCGCCGTTTTCGTCTTCTAAAATGTATGTCCTTGGATTGGCAAGGCGGACTTTTTCAACTTTAAAAATTTCATTGTTCCATGTAGGCGTGTATCCTTTAGCGAACGCCGCCCGATGCTTGCTAACCCTTACGCGATCGCCAACGTAAAATTTTTGCATATTGGATCCATCATTTTTATATGACTGTACGCTCTTTTAAAAATTTCGGGGGCGTTACTTTTATTAACGCCTTCCTGTTTGTATCCAATTGTTCTGTGTTTTGTCGAATTATATTTCTTTACAATTTTTGGCAATAGATGTAGCCACTTGTACGATCCTTGCAAGCTAAACTGTTTCCACATCATATTCTTGAGGGTGCGATTCAATCTTTCTACTATGCTGCTTTTTAGATTGGAATAACTGCTGTAATGGTTGACGCAGAATTTCCGCATTAAATTTTGAAACTCCTTGTTATAAAACTCTTTGCCCATATCGGTTTGCAAGTTTTTAGGCGCAGTTTTAATAGATGGAAGCACTTTTTTTATTGCTTCAGCAATAGCTTGGCCGGTTTTTTGTTTAACGGAAGTGCCCAAGCGTACTTTGAAAACGCGTTGATCACCACTAAAATGTATCGATAGCCTTTATTTGTTTTTGCGTACGATATCATTTCAACCAAATCGGCTTGGAATAAATCTTTTAGTCCCTTTACAATCACCCGTCTTCGTTTAAATTTTTTTCGAGCTGGTTTATGTAATTCTTCAACCACTTCTTTTTTAGTAGCTCCCATGATGGTTAAATTGCATAACGAACTCACAACAGAATATGTGTTTTGAGTTTGGTTTGTGCTTTGCGCTTATTTTATCGCCTTCGTCTAGTTTAGTTCCAATGAGGTCTTCCTTATTAGACTTCTCTTCACCGTTTATGGATATTTTCGCATCTGACGGTGCCCAACTAATATTCGAAATAGTTGCAGCCGGTAGTTTATATATGTATTCCAAAGTTTCATTAGCAATTAAAAGTCGATACTGACCATTTCTATCGGCGTTGAGTGCCATAATGTAAAAAATAGCGCTGCGACTAACTGACTTAAGCTCGCCCTTGTAAGTTTCTATCTTCTTTGCCACATTTTCAATATCCTTCTTAGAAGTTTCCATAATTTTTGTTGCATCTTCAACAACTGACGCAATCTCCTTCTTAAAAGTTTCTATCATCTTTGTCGCATTTTCGGCCACATATATTTTCGTTTGTTCTACACCCTCAGAATGGTGATGCTGGTGTAGATGTCTACCAAATTTATCTATAGGCATATTTCGCCCCAAAAGTCCGCTACTATATAACGAGTTGTGACGCTTAACTCGCTATTTATTAGTAGCTTCAGCGTACTTATGCGAACGTTTTGTCCGTCTGTCTGTCTGTCTGTCTGGATCGCCTGTAACTTTCGAACGGCTACAGATATCGAAATTGTAAAAGGGGGCAAAGTTATTGCTAAAGTCCCGAGCACCTTCATGCGCTATTTGGTTTTGGCGAAAAATGGCGATTTTCCACTTTGAAAACAAAATTTCCAAGCATTTTAGCACGGTGGCGGCTCGTTCACTTGGCGCCATCTACAGAACTTCGGTGGTCACGTTTTGAACTACACATTCTGGGTGCGCTATAATTCCACTTGGCGCCATCTACAGAACTTCGGTGGTCACGTTCTGAAGCTACTCCTTAGATCTGTAATTGAGCAGTTTATTTTATAACCTTAGCGGTTCTTAAAGCGTCAATGATACTAACAATTTCGTTATCGTGACCTGTGTGTCCAGCTGCCTGGGAGGCAAGTAATACACGCAACCGATTCACTAATGAGTTGGGATCCTTCCAAGGAACATATTCCACTTTTTTGTCCGTCACTGTTAGTAATCCCTTGCCGCGCCGTGGTACCTTCGTCGCTGGTCTGCCGGGAGTTTTATGGTTGAGGAGGCAGTTAGAGGTCGTACTATTTTTATGTATTTAGTCCCTGCGTTACCGCTGATTCTTTGTGCGGGGTCGTAGTTTACATGATGCGCGGCGGACCGCTCCACTATATCATGATATTGCTCTAAATCTGTTGTTTTGTATATATTTGGTTTCTTTTTAAACATCAATTCGTAAAATCCTGGAGTGCCTTTGTAGTTTATTCTGTTGCCGTGGTCCGTAATAACGATATCTTCGCCCTCGAACTTGATTTCTTTGTTTCCTATTGCAAACTTACCTCTCTCTACGTCGAATCGGACTCCGTAGTGCAAATCGTACTTGTCCTCAGTATCTCGAATCATTCCTTCCACGTATTTGCGAGCTAACCCTTGAAATTGTGTTACGGTATTAAAACAACTTTACGACACCCACCCAAGGTGAGCATCGCACCACGGAATCAGTCCTGGAAAACTGGCACACTTGCCCTGAGATTTGCTAGAAAACAGGCTAAAGGGCCACGGCTGGAACGCTCAGGGAGTCGGGCGTGAGTCACACGATACGTTCTGGGCAAGCGTGTTGAGGCATATATATAGGGTACGTCAAAATTATGAGGGCGCCACCAAGCCTGTCTTAACTCGAATAACCGGGCCTGGGCGGTTAAACGGGAGCGAAGTATTCAAGATACTCCGTCGATAAGAATTCTCATGAGCTGCAAGCTCAAATAACAATTTCGTACTGGAATGGTAATATTGGGACTCTTTGGCCGAGACTGCGCAATCACTGGACCTACCTGCACGCTCTGATCTCTCACGTTTCGCCGTACACCAATCTTTACATTGTGAAAGGCGCTATCTGAAACAAAGCATGCACAGGCCGAATAGGAATAATACGTCCCTTAACTAAATATGCGTCTATTGATCGCTAATTACATCTGGGCAACAAATCGTGCCGCCAAGCTTATGTTACTACTTACGTTAAGCATCAGCTGATGGACGCGCTATGCTAATGAACATATTAGAGTACAGTTGAGAAATACGCGCTCCGGCAAAAGGGCGCGTTAGTGCGCGATAACAGTCGCCGACATGCGGTTAACACCTAGGAAGCAAAGCACAAAGCCCTCGCAAACATAAACAAAGAAAAACTCGAACAGCTTAGGGCGCGCCAGGCCCAGCACGGCGAGGCGTTAATTCTATTTAGATATTAATCGGTACAATATAGCGAAGCTCGCACACCTAACGTTACTGAATAAAAAATTAGCACAAACGTAACACCAAATCATGATCGCAGAGTTCTTTAGTTATTTAGGCGACGAAACGCGAAACTAGCGCACATGAACTTACTAGCAGGCTACCAAAGTAGCGTCTTGCAGCATGGTGGCCTCAAACCGGCGTTAAAAGCCGCGACAAGCAAGCAAGGGGCATGCATCCGCCCACATAAAGTTGAGCACAAAGCACCAACGCTCGCACAAGTGACAGTTACTATGTTTAAATGGTTGCAATTACCAATACCTTAGTCCGCAGACGGTCCATGAGAGTGGCGTGCAGTCATTTGGTAGAAGGCGGCAGTCTGTGGCAGCTCAATTGCCAAAACACGGCATTAGGGGTAAACGTGCTGGAATCCGCCGAGATGGCGACGTTAGGACGCTCTCCTGAGAGCACGCTACAGCGACAAAAAGGCCTACTTCGTCCTGCCTAGAAAGATCCTCGAAACAGCGAGTTGCAAGGGGAAAGCCCCCTTTCTCACCAACGCAGAACTGGCCCCAAGAAGCCCTTCACACACCTACGCCTCGACGTAAAAACGTGCCACTCACACAACCACACGCGACCTCCTTCGATCAACGGCCAGAGCTGAACTCCCAAAGCACAAAGCGTTAGGACGCTTGAAGTGGCGTGAGCCAAACGGCGTTGCCACGTAACTCTCGACAGCCAATGGCGATGCGCTCCACAAAACAAATTAATTCCGGTATCAAAGGCAGCCAATGGCGAAGCGCCTCAACGGAATGACTTCTAGAAGTTTCGGAATTCTTGCGAGTATAACACCCGGCTGCCAAAGTAGCAGCAAAGGGGTGCTCCAACTGACGAGAAATACTGCGTTTGGGGTCAAATATGTGCAAAATCATTATTGTAGAATTAGGCGATGGAGCCAAATAAGTAACTAAAAGGGTTTAGCATACGGGCACGCTGCCCTAAAGCCTAGGTGGCTACTTAAAATACCAAAATGACCCCCTTACTTGAAAGAGAGTTCCCCGAAGTCTCTTAAAATCACCGGGGCATTTTGGCTGCGGCGCCACGAGAACTCAAACGACCGGAACCGCTGATACGATAGCTGTACCCCCAAAGGAATTACGCACACTGGCCACCAGATAGGGTACGACAGGAGGGAAGAGAGAAGAGGAAGAAGAAAGACTGGATACGCCAGTGGAAATACGAAAATTGGGTAGGACCTGGCGGTTCGCTGATGGCTAGCACTCACTCCCCGGACCACGGAAAACGGTCGACAAAAAAACTAGCTGTCCCAAAGGAGTGGTACCTCGCCAGGGGTCCACAAAACGGTTTGTGTCTGGCTCCCTCGGGGAACCAAACGGGCTAAGACTAGGCAGACTGGGGACAGTCTTGCCGATCCGGCTCGACTGCCCCTCCCAAAATAGGAGTGCCACAACAACGGTTAACGAAACCACGTCTATAATCGACCACCAAAACGACCAAAACAAAAAAAAAGGTAACCGACCAGACCCGAAACGATTGTGGCACGCACTGCGGCGACGGCCACGAAACGCCGACTGGACCTTAACACCGGGTCCATGACGGTCGCCTAACAGTGCGGTTTTGGAAGGTGGAAAAAGAAAGAGAACAAAGGGGTTGGGTAGTTGTCGCCGGGACACGGTAGATAGTAATGATAAAGGGGAAAAGAAAGGTAAAAATAGAACATAGAGAAGGAGGGTTTGGGGTTCCAAATTGAAACCGTTAAAAAAAACTCGCGGTTAGCGCTCGTCAAAATCGGGTCAATAGAACGTCTTACTCCCATGCACACTTCCGACCAACCATTCCAAAAGAACATGGGGGGTAAGGGATAAGTCCCTCGCAACCTATCCCACGAGCCACATGAAGAGGGCACGTTGCGCGTCACGGGATCGGCGCATTGTGGGGTTCCCACAACAAGGAAGCTCGAGGAAAGGCAGGTGTTACTGAAGATACGGCTCTAAGCCGGCAGTATGGCCGTCAAGGCCTACCAACAAAAACAAAAAAAAAGGGGGGAGGTAAGGAAAACGGGCGCTAGAAGACTAAACGTCCGTGAGATTGGGTTTTACGTCTTTCGCGTGCCACGTGCCTTTCGGGGCACCGGTCTCGTCGGACAACTCGTAAGTGGCAAGCGAAACTTGCCGTTTGATATAAAACGGCCCTACAAATTTCGGAGCCAACTTGGCGTTAAAATATTTCGCCGCATCGGAAAGTACGTAATTTCGTCGCCAGACGGTATCGCCAACGGCAAACTGAGCCGGGCGCCGTCGCAAATCGTATGTCGCCTTGGAGGCTTTGTATGCCACGTCTAGTTGTTTGACTATGTTTTCGTATACCGACCTTAACGCGGGAGTCCGTCGTAGCAAGTCTTCGCGACTCTCTACTCGTATTTGTTCCGAAACATCTACCTCCTCGGGGTTATTGACGCGCGTCCCCTCTAACTGTATCTCTCTGCCGAAATTGGCGAAATATGGGGTCATGCCGGTGACTTCGTGTACTGCGGTACGCACTGCGCAAGCGACTTTCGACAAATATTTATCCCACTCCCGGTGGTTGTCTTTCACGTACGACGCTAGCATAGTTTTTAATACTCGATTAACGCGTTCTACGGGGTTGGCCTGCGCATGGTAATGTGCGTTAAAGATAATTCGTGATTTATACGTATCGGTAAGTTGTCGGAATTCTCTACTGCGAAACTGTACGCCGTTGTCAACCAAGACGTACTGAGGTGCTCCAAAGAGCAAGAAAACGTCGTTCTCAATTTTCTGGGTCACCGCGGTCGCGGTGGCGGTACGCAACGGGAAGACAAGGGTAAATTTAGTAAAGTAGTCAGCAACGGATAGAATATACACGTAGCCTTTCTTTGAACGGGGCAACGGCCCTACAATGTCGATAGATATCATTTGCCACGGCTTATCCACCACGGGGTGACGACACATCAAGCCGGCCGGGCGTTTTTGCTCGGGTTTCTGCGCTAGGCACGTCGCGCAACGGTTAACGTAACGGGTCACATCCGCCTTAAGTTTAGGCCAGTAATACTGCTGAGCAATACCGCCGTAGGTCTTATAAATGCCTAAATGGCCTGCGGTAGGATCATCATGGTTTTTGCGAAGAATCTCGGCACGTTGAGGCTTCGGAACCACCTTTTTCCAACTCGTGCCTTCGTCCAATTCGGGGTATTTTACGTTAACATGTTTAAACAATTTCCCTCGCGATAGTTTCCACGCCGAATACTCGGCGTCCGAACGCCGGCCTCGGGTTCTCCAGAATCGACGACTGAGACTACAGCTATCTCGGGTATAGCGCGGGATAGCGCATCCGGGACAACGTGGTCTTTTCCCTTCCGGTGTTTGATCGTAAAGTCGTATTGTTGGATACGAACAGCCCAACGGGTGAGTCTCCCGGTGGGTTCCTTAAGATTATTTAGCCAGATAAGTGAATGATGGTCAGTAATGACTGTGAAGTGAGTGCCTTCTAAATACGGACGGAACTCCTCTATGGCCTAAAGGACGGCCAAACATTCGCGTTCCGTAACCGAAAAATTACGCTCAGACTTCGTAAGAGTCCGACTAATGTAACAGATGACCTGTTCTTGGCCATCAACGGTCTGAGTCAGCACGGCGCCGATACCCAAATTGGAAGCGTCTGTCTGTACGATAAACGGGAGAGAAAAATCGGGACACGACAAAATGGGTGCCGAAACTAGGCAATTTTTGATGGTTGTAAATGCGACTTCGCATGACTCGGTCCACTCAAATTTCTGAAACTTTTTCAATAACGACGTCAGCGGAGCAATAATGGCTGAAAAATTTGGTATGAAACGCCGGTACCACGATGCCATGCCGACTACTCGCCGTGTTTCTGAAACGTTTCTAGGTCGCGGCAAGTTAAGAATCGCCGAAACTTTATCGGGGTCGACTAAAAGTCCTTGGGCGTTGACGACATAGCCCAGGTATCGTAATTTCGGTTGGCAAAAATGACATTTATCACGTCCCAGTGTTAAACCAGCGTCGTTCAGTCGCTGCAATACTTCGTCTAGAATCTCGACGTGTTTTTCGAAAGTTGGGGTACAAATAATCACGTCATCTAAATAGACAAAGACGTAAGGTTCCAATTCGGGACCCAACACATGGTCGACGAAACGTTGCCAAGTCGCTGACGCGTTATGGAGCCCAAAGGGCATGCGAGTAAATTGAAACAAACCGCGCCCGGGTACTGTAAAGGCCGTTAGTTCCTTAGATTTCTCTTCCATTTCAATTTGCCAGTACGCGGATTTGATATCAAGCGATGTCATGAACCGGGCATCGCGTAAGCGATCCAAAATCGAAGACACGTAAGGTATCGGGTAGGCGTCCTTCTCGGTGACGCTATTTAATTTACGAAAGTCAACGCAGAAACGATAGGTTCTATCTTTCTTTTTAACTAGTAAAATCGGGCTCGACCAGGCTGAACGAGAACGTTCTACCACGCCTGATTTAAGCATACTGTCCAACTCAGCATCGATATGCGCCTGCATCGCGGGAGAGACCGGATAGTACCTTTGTTTAATCGGTGCCGCCTCAGTAGTGATTTTATGTTGAACGTACTTGGTGCAGCCGAGTTCGGGTTTAGCGATAGTAAAATGTCGGTTCACGAGAGTGTCTAATTGGGTTCGTTGATCCGAGTTCAAGTCGAACATAGACTGCAAATTACCGGTAGGAGTATCAATGGCCGCTAAGCCGGGTTTTGAGAATTCCCACTCCCCTCGAAACACGTCTGGGACTATTCCCACTAACTTCCAGAAGTCTATACCTAGGATTAGGGTGTGCGGAACATCCGGAACTATTAAAACATCGATAGCTACCACTCTGTTATTTAAACGGATAGGTAAGTGCAGGGTACCTAGACTGGTTACGGTCTGTCTATTCGCCACTGAACAAACGGGTCTCAGCTTCTTATTTACGCGCAGGCCTACAGTACGCAACACGTCCCAACCCTTGGCTCCTAAGATTGTTCGATTCGCTCCTGAGTCCAACAGAGCTAACAACTCAAAGCCCATAATTTCAACGGTCACATGCTGTCGACGGTCATCCGATGACCTTTCTAATACGTAATCAAGAATGACTTTATTTTTCTTAAATTTGGTCTCGCGCTCCTCGATAAGTCCTTTCATAAATTTAGTCGAATTGCTAAACACGCGCGAGGACACTACTCGACTGTTCAGCGTCTCGCGGGGTCGTTTCCCTGTCCCCTATCTCTTGTTCGACAACGAGGACAAGTGTTTACGGTCACTTCAGGTCTGCCGCAACGGTAACAGAATTTCTTGCCGCGGGGTCGCGGACACCTACAGGCTCTATGGCCTGGTTCGTTACAGTTCCAACACCGCATGCTTGACTTGGGTGCCGATTCTCGGTTCCTCCTCTCGGGAGTATTAACGTCACGCGTTTCGACAGCATCAACTGGGCACGTTTCCGCGACAGGCGCGACCTCGACATATGCCAAGTCTGTTTCTAAGTCAGACTTCTTTCTAGATGGTGGCACGTAAGTTTCAATGGCGTAGCGCCGTTCTTCGATCTTCCGTCCGTATAGCGCTAGCTCGTCGATCGACCGGACTTCCGTCAATCCCAACTGGGTTTGGTATAATGGTGAAATATTATGCAACAAAATACGCAACTGTCTCTCCTCGGGAATCGCTTCAGTCAGGTGCGAAAACATTGTGCGCATGATAGCGATATAAATGCCCATACTTTCCGTAGGGCCTTGAGTGCGACGTCTAATTTCGTCCAACAACCGTTCATCATAATTAGCAGGTTGAAACTCTAGACGCAATAAATCGACTAACTGCTGCCACGTGTTAGGGGTCGCTCTATTCGCGCGATACCATAGCAATGCGTTGCCCGAAAACAAATCGATGGCCTGCATAAACAACTCTTCTTCGGTAAGGTTTCTGGCCACTCTGAGTTCGTTAACACGCTCAATGAAAGCGTTGACCGATAGACCTTTCGGGTCACCTGAGAATTGTATGTTCCATTTCGAAATAGGGGTTGCCTTAAATGAGATCGTACGCGACATCGGCGAAACAAAACTCGGAGTCGACATAGTTGCCGCCGTCGTAGTCGTAGTCGTCGTCGCGACGGTAATGATAGGTGCGACACCGGACGTCGATGGCAGCGTTACGGCGCTTTTCTCCTCAGCCGTAGTCGTAGACGACCCTAGCTTTACCTGGTTAAGTTTGTAGGTTGAACGTATGAGTGATAATTCCGCGAATGCTTTTTGTTTGAGCGCTCGCTCTTCCTCAGTTGTAGCTAAACTATTCGTCAAATGGTTCATTCCGTGATAAAATTTCGTTTCGATCGTAGCCGCTACTTCTTTAGTCGGGTTAGCTAAATATATCTGGATCTTCTCCTCTAATTCGCTAATCAATGTTGTCACGGCCGTGAGATCCTCCTCGAATGTATACGGGTACGTCGGTCGCGTATCCATATCTGCGCGTCCCTCCTCTCTCAATACGTCGCGTAACCGGGAGCGCAACAAGGTAACCGCGCCGGAAGCATCACGGCCTCTGATTCTCAACTCGTATTCAGCTTCCGCGCGAAGCAGACGTTCAATATGTAGCTTTAACACCACATTTACAAACGGAAAAGGAACGACTTATATTATACGTCGTATAAAAGGGAAACGTTAGCGCGTGTTTGGTAAGTCAATCACGTCAGGTATCCGAACCAAATCGTAGGCGGTCAAGACGGGAGAAATCGGAAAAAAAAGGTTTGCTACCTTTCACACGACCGATGGCTTAACGGGACTATCTGTCCACATTCTTTGCGAAAGGACCGAATACAAACTAAAAAGGACAAATCCCAAAACTAAGCGGTCAACGAATGGCTTAACGAGCCTACTACCGACCAACAATGGTTACAGACAGTTCTGTGCCAAAACAAGCATACAAGGCCCCAGATGTTGGCCAAAATTAAGACGCACAACGGATGGGCTTAACGAGACTACTACAGTCCAACAAGAACAACAAACAACAAGCCCCACGCGATTGGGCCGCCAAAACTAGCCTGTTACGGTATTAAAACAACTTTACGACACCCACCCAAGGTGAGCATCGCACCACGGAATCAGTCCTGGAAAACTGGCACACTTGCCCTGAGATTTGCTAGAAAACAGGCTAAAGGGCCACGGCTGGAACGCTCAGGGAGTCGGGCGTGAGTCACACGATACGTTCTGAGCAAGCGTGTTGAGGCATATATATGTAGGGTACGTCAAAATTATGAGGGCGCCACCAAGCCTGTCTTAACTCGAATAACCGGGCCTGGGCGGTTAAACGGGAGCGAAGTATTCAAGATACTCCGTCGATAAGAATTAACATGAGCTGCAAGCTCAAATAACATTTTCGTACTGGAATGGTAATATTGGGACTCTTTGGCCGAGACTGCGCAATCACTGGACCTACCTGCACGCTCTGATCTCTCACGTCTCGCCGTACACCAATCTTTACATTGTGACAGGCGCTATCTGAAACAAAGCATGCACAGGTCGAATAGGAATAATACGTCCCTTAACTAAATATGCGTCTATTGATCGCTAATTACATCTGGGCAACAAATCGTGCCGCCAAGCTTATGTTACTACTTACGTTAAGCATCAGCTGATGGACGCGCTATGCTAATGAACATATTAGAGTACAGTTGAGAAATACGCGCTCCGGCAAAAGGGCGCGTTAGTGCGCGATAACAGTCGCCGACCTGCGGTTAACACCTAGGAAGCAAAGCACAAAGCCCTCGCAAACATAAACAAAGAAAAACTCGAACAGCTTAGGGCGCGCCAGGCCCAGCACGGCGAGGCGTTAATTCTATTTAGGTATTAATCGGTACAATATAGCGAAGCTCGCACACCTAACGTTACTGAATTAAAAATTAACACAAACGTAACACCAAATCATGATCGCAGAGTTCTTTAGTTATTTAGGCGACGAAACGCGAAACTCGCGCACATAAACTTACTAGCAGGCTACCAAAGTAGCGTCTTGCAGCATGGTGGCCTCAAACCGGCATTAAAAGCCGCGACAAGCAAGCAAGGGGCATGCATCCGCCCACATAAAGTTGAGCACAAAGCACCAACGCTCGCACAAGTGACAGTTACTATGTTTAAATGGTTGCAATTACAAATACCTTAGTCCGCAGACGGTCCATGAGAGTGGCGTGCAGTCATTTGGTAGAAGGCGGCAGTCTGTGGCAGCTCAATTGCCAAAACACGGCATTAGGGGTAAACGTGCTGGAATCCGCCGAGATGGCGACGTTAGGACGCTCTCCTGAGAGCACGCTACAGCGACAAAAAGGCCTACTTCGTCCTGCCTAGAAAGATCCTCGAAACAGCGAGTTGCAAGGGGAAAGCCCCCTTTCTCACCAACGCAGAACTGGCCCCAAGAAGCCCTTCACACACCTACGCCTCGACGTAAAAACGTGCCACTCACACAACCACACGCGACCTCCTTCGATCAACGGCCAGAGCTGAACTCCCAAAGCACAAAGCGTTAGGACGCTTGAAGTGGCGTGAGCCAAACGGCGTTGCCACGTAACTCTCGACAGCCAATGGCGATGCGCTCCACAAAACAAATTAATTCCCGTATCAAAGGCAGCCAATGGCGAAGCGCCTCAACGGAATGACTTCTAGAAGTTTCGGAATTCTTGCGAGTATAACACCCGGCTGCCAAAGTAGCAGCAAAGGGGTGCTCCAACTGACGAGAAATACTGCGTTTGGGGTCAAATATGTGCAAAATCATTATTGTAGAGTTAGGCGATGGAGCCAAATAAGTAACTAAAAGGGTTTAGCATACGGGCACGCTGCCCTAAAGCCTAGGTGGCTACTTAAAATACCAAAATGACCTGACAATTGTTCTAAATATTGGCCAAGAACTTCCGGTTGCAGCATTTGTTGGATGGTTTTTCTGGCCGCTTGTACAGCACTTTCTTCTGCTGCCGCCTCCGCAACCTCCGTTTGCAACTGCTCATCGTATTCCTCTACTGGTTGACTCTCGGATAATACATGCGTAGGCAAAAATCGAGGTGTGGAGGTGTGTGATGGCCCCGGTGTGGAAGTGTGTGATGATCCGGGAGGGAAAGAAACTTTGCCTGGGGTGCTTATCGCTCGCGGACGGGGCAAGATAGAGGGTGTGGATACTCTACGTTTAATGGTTATTGGCAAATAATTCGCTTTTGGTTTGCCCACTGACGCGCCTTCTTGCTTTATAGTTGTTAGCAATTCGGCAAGCGGTTTGGAAAGGGGTTTGAATTGCTCCGCTAAAATCGTTTGGGATTGGGCAATGTCTGCTTTTAAAGCCGCGTATTTTCTTTTTACGGCTTTTCTAGTTTTAAACAACTCCCTAGCCAAACGCTTATCCATCTTTCGTTTGTGGATGTCCGACAGCCACTGAGTCCTTTTAAAAACTGGTTTTAATTATAGATTTTAAAGTAACAATCGAATCTTTTCCTATATCTTCCCAAATTCATTTCGCTATCTTTATCTATAACTAAAAATCCATAACTGTCATTCCAACAATACGCGCATAAATCTTTAAACTGCTCAAAAGTAGATTGGTTTTGTCTTGTTGAAAAACTACAATAAGATTTGCGTTATCTCTAATAAGTTGTTTAGGAATAGATGAATACGTTTGGCACAGATAAAAACAATCGATATTTCTATGTCGTCCAAAACAAAAATAATCCCTAATTATGCTTTGACTATCGCAAACCACGTCGTCGAATATGATGACAGAATTAGGTTTTGCATCTTTAGGTTGTTCAATTACAGACCCATCGAGATATTCATACAACCCAATTTCTTTTATGGGTTTTAGAAGTTTCCTCAGGTACTGGTATTTTAGTTGATCCAGAGATTTACAATATAAATAAATGTTTTCGAATCTTAAACCGTTTGGATGTTCTAACAAGCTGATCATTATATTAGTTTTGCCGCAGTTAGATCTGCCAAAAATAAGACATCTTTTACATCCTTCTCCCAATAACACGCTGTGTTTTCGATATTGTTGGGTTAACGCGCTAGCGTCGTGATTTACTATCTGTAGCGATTGACTCTGTTTCTCAATTTTAACTTTTCTCATTTTTTACCACCACCACCCGTGATGTGTACATTAAAAACTGAGCCCAACCTACCTAGTATCGAAATTATATAAGTGAAATTTCTTTAAAGTGTATGCAGTTGCGGCGCAATTATCGCACGTGTAATATGAAAGAAGAAAGTATTGGTCGTCGTCGTCGTCGTCGTCACCTTCGTCGAGGAAGAAAAGGTCGCGGTGTATTAAATACGCTCATAGATTAGTTGCCGTTTGAATTGCACGTGCCGGGATATAGATTTTGCGGTCCGGGCACTCGTCTAAAGAAAAGACTTGCACGCGGAGATCGAGGAATCAATCAGCTGGACGAGGCGTGTAAAGAACACGACATCGCGTATTCGCAATATCAAGATCTTCAAAGACGACACGAAGCCGATAGAATACTTGCCGACAAGGCGTGGACTCGTTTTCGTTCGAGAGACGCAAATTTAGGGGAAAAGGCGGCGGCACTAGCTATAACCGGTGTTATGAAAGGAAAAACTAAGCTGGGGATGGGAGGCCGTCGGCCTAAAAGAAGTGGTGGCGCTATAAGCTTTAAGAGTGCAGTTACTCGCGCTAGAAACCGGCTCAAAGAAAATAAAGGGCGCGGCAACAACCTATTGGAAGCCTCTAAACTGGCTCTAGGTTCAATCGCGAAAAACAAAATTACGCAACCAAGAAGTAGAATAATAAAAATTCCTAAAACGGGCGGAATTTTACCGCTTATCCCCATATTTGCCGCATTAAGCGCTCTTGGATCATTGGGAGGGGGAGCTGCGGCGGTCGCCAAAGCTGTTGGAGATGCCAAAAGTGCCGCCAAAGATCTGAAAGAAAAGGAGCGGCATAATAAGACGATGGAAGCAATAGCCCTTGGAAAAGGTTTACATTTGGCGCCATATAAAAGAGGCTTCGGATTATACTTGAAACCGTATCAACTAACAAAAAACTAACTGTGAAGCTGCCTCGACGCGCACTAACAAACGTCGATTTAATTAAGTACCCAAAAATATTAAAAATTCCAAATTTTAGGGGTGTATACATGCGTAACGATTTACCTTTAAGGATTCGTAAGAACGAAGCCGGTATTGTAAATTTAGACGATAAAGTAGGCCCGGGTACTCATTGGACTGCTTACGTAAAACGTAGTAAAAATATTAGATACTTTGATAGTATAGGGCATTTAAAACCACCCTTAGAATTAATAAAATATTTTCGTAGCGACGGCGGCGGCAGCAAGAATAAGATTACATATAATTTCGAGAGATATGAGGACGTAAATTCTTATAATTGCGGACATCTTTGTTTACAGTTTTTATATAGCTACTCAAATTGACTTTTACCGGCAGTTTACGTTCGATTCTCGAATGTAGCATTTCACAATGTCTTTCATTTTTACGCTTACTGGAAGATCGTCCGTTTTAAGTTCCGATTTCAATCCCCCGATTTTCCTGGACGAAGAAAACGAGTATGTTATGGGTTTACTTAGTTTTGAATCCTACAACACCATACCTAACGTAAACAAATTTAACAATAGTTTTCAGCTTACCGGTCGGCCAGAAATCGTGCTATCCGATGGAGCATACGAAATTAACGATATCAATGAATATATTCAAACGCAGCTCAGCCGCGAAAACCATGAATCGGTTTCAATAAGAGGTATTAACAGCACTATGAAAACCCGAATTAAATCCTCTCACGAAATAGATTTCACATCGGAGCGCTCAATAGGACCATTGTTGGGATTCGAAAGATCAAAGTATAAAGCCGAAAAAACCCACACGTCTGAAAATGTAACAAACATCATGAATATAAATTCCATATTAATCCACTGTAACGTGGCTTTAAGTTCCTATAAGAATGGCACGCCGGGTCATATAATTCATCAATTCTTTCCTATCGTGCCGTCTGGTTTTAAAATAGTGGAGTCTCCAAATCCGGTTGTCTATCTCCCGATAAGCACAAAAACAATTACAAACATAACGATTAAAATACCCGATCAAGACGACAAACCCATCAGTTTCAGTTCGGAAACTGTAACGGTAGGTTTGCATTTGAAGAAGGTGTAATGGGTTTTCGATTTAATTCCTACTATCCCGAGCATCCGATAGCCAATAATAGCCCATTGTTAAAAACATATAACAAGCAACACACCAAGTGTTTGAAGATCAGTAGGAAGTCAGCGCCCGATCGGTTGACAAAGAAGAACCAAGCGTTTCTCAAATCGCTCGGCTTCCAGTTGTTGACACAACGAGTATTTTAAATATTGGCGAAAAAGTTCTTGTTGACAATTCAATTGTTAGCAAGGAAATACATACCCACCAACCTTATACTAATCGCTTTGAAAACAACGATGAAATTCGCATACCGATTCAAGAGGATATGTCAACTCTTCCCGGTTTAAGCTACCTATACATAGAAGGAAAACTACAGAAATCTACAGGAGTGCCTACATTAACCGCAAAATTCGTAAATAATGGAATTGCCCACCTATTTAGCGAAATTAGATATGAAATGAATGGAATCGTAGTAGATTCGGTAATTAAACCCGGTATCGCGTCTACAATGAAAGGTTATGTCTCGTACACAACCGACGATGTTAAAAAATTGCAAAACGCCGGATGGCTTCCACAAGCGGGCGACTCAGTAACAGATGCATCCGGCAATTTTAATGTTTGCGTACCGCTGAAAATGTTGCTGGGATTCGCCGAGGATTACGGCAAGGTAATACTAAATATCAGGCAGGAATTGGTCTTAATTCGAAGCAATACCGACAATGATGCCGTAATTAGTACAGACGATACCGAAGTTATTAAAGTCACAATTGAAAACATTTATTGGAAAGTTCATCATATTACTGCGGGTCTTGCTCAAGAATTAGCTTTCACTAAATACATAGATCAGAATATCGACACCCCGGTGACGTTTAGATGTTGGCAGCTTCATGTAGTTTCGGCCGTAAATCAAGCTACTCAACATTCGCACGTTATTGCCACCAGCACAAAATTGGAAACTCCGCGACACATTATAGTGGGTTTTCACACAAATCGCGAGGGTCAAATAGATAAAAACATGAGCGAATTCGATCATTGCAATATTAAAAATCTCAAAGTTTATTTAAACACAGAAAGGCGCCCTTACGATAATTTAAATATAGATTTCCAAAAGAATCATTATGCAACCCTATATCAAATGTTGAACAAACTACAAGCATTTGAAATGTGGTGCTATCGAAGAATGTGGCGCATACCCTGGACGAATAAAATCACCAATACAGAGGTGTTAGCAAAAATGAATAAAGAATGCGAAGTAGTATACACTATAAAAAAGAGAAAATTAGAGTACTTAGGCCACGTAATGCGAGGAGCCAAATACCTTCTGCTTCAGCTGATAATACAGGGCAAAATAAAAGGGAAGCGAAGTGTTGGTCGTCGCAAAATGTCATGGTTGAAGAATCTGAGAGACTGGTTCTGCTGCAGTAGCATCGAACTATTCCGAACGGCTGCGAACAAAATCCGTATAGCGATAATGATATCCAACCTCCGTGAGGAGATGGACTAGAAGAAGAATAATATCAAATGTATTCTCAATTTCAATCTACTTATTATAATAAACGCGATGAACCGCTATATTCTCCAAACGAGTTCAAAACGAAAGCGCCTCTCATCGTTGTAGATTGTTCTAATCAAAAAGACTACCTGCAGGCAAATGCCGTAGTGCTTAGATTAGAATTTGACACCGCGAACAACGTTGCCGCCAATACAACTGCGTACTGTTTAGTTTTGCACGACGGAGTATTTGCCTACAAAGCTCTCACAAAGCAGTTAAACAATTGTAATCAGCAGGAGCAGCAGCAGCATGTTTGTCATATTAGATTTGCAAGGTTTTAAGATATCCGAAAAGAAGTTTTTGCCAAAGGAATTAGCTGCTTACGATGGAGACGCCGTTTCGCACTATATCTTCAGAGCTCCGTTCCCCTTACCGCCGCATTTACAAAAAGAAGCAAAATGTCTTATAAATAATCACCACTGCATTAATTGGAACGAAGGGTTTCCTCCGGCCTTTATGTTTCCGAAGATCCTTCAACGACTTGTTCGAGATGCCGATGTAATATACGTAAAAGGACGTGAAAAGGCCACATTTTTAAGAAATTACATTAACAAACACATCGTCGAGATAGAAGAACAACCGGCACTGTCTGCTTCAAAACCGGCCTGCATGCATCATTCGCAATCTTTTTGTTATTGCTCCTTATCCAATGTTTATCATTTACACAAACACTATGTGATGCAATATATATCTGCTTCTGAAATGTATAATTAAAGGTAAATAAAAAACAACAACAACTTTTAAACGTGTTTTATTTTACATTTCTATGGAATAATGGCCCCATGGGATGGTATCTATTCTATTTTCTAATATATGGCGTTTATCATCTAAAGCACTAAGAGCTACCTTAGTCTGTCTTACACTATGTACATTATGCTTAGTAGATGTTATTAAATTTTGATTTCTGTAAATTTCGACTTCGTCCTGCAAACATTTCAAGTAATCGTCAAAGCAGATTGTATTTTTTACCACACAACTCTTTACACCTTTTGCTTTTTTTACTACTATGGTTTTGTTGGTGTTACTGTTCACCTTGAGGCTGTAAAGTTTACTCTTCAATCCCACAAATTCTGTCATTATTTCCACATTATTTTCGTCCTTCATCAAACCTAACACTTTTTTGTTTACTCTAGGGATTTCAAATACATTATTTTCCGGATAATCTGAAGTGTCAAATTTATGTAAATCTTGCTTTATAATCTCGTAAACATTTTCGGAAGTAATTTCGTAGATTAGCGAGTCCGTGTCTGTGTATAAAAGCTTGCAATTTTGGGGGGGAAATCGCGACATCATATAATTATAATGAAAATCGTAAACGCAAATTTTGGATAAATCTAAAATACACATTCCTATGTAGACAGGTTTCATAAACCAAATTTCCGTTTTCTTTAGTTCAATTGCCACAATATGTTTATCGAATATGGACCTACTATGAAAATTTGGTTTCGAAATATAATACCTAGCTCCGAAACGGCCGTCCCACCTGGAAACTAATTTTATGTTTTTATGTTTTCTCACATTTTGCATAGTCTTGCCAAAAACAGCGTTATTCATTAATTTATAAAGATTCTTTTCAAACTCGTTTCTCGCCGCGGTTCTCAATTTTGTATTTAGATCGATGTATTGTTTTAACCAGGGTGATTGGTCGAATGTTAAAACGCGATGAATTCTAACAAGTTTTAAACCAGCCGCCAAACACTGCTTCAAATTACGATAATGTATGACATATTTTTCCTTGTTATATAAAGTAGTTAGCAATTTTTTTTTGTTTTGATCCAGGAGGATAGCCGTGTTCGGAACAAAAAGGTAAACTTTTGTGTGGGTCATGTAACGTTTGCGGATACTCTAAATCAACTTCTAGTATGTACCCTTTTGAAGCATCGTCAGCTATAGCGTTAACATTAAAATTTTTAACTTCAAAATCAGAGAGCCATCTAAAGCCCTTATATGGAAGGGCCTGACTCATCCCCCATCCGTACAAGTTGTTGACGTCATAATACATCAGGTACTTAAGGGCTTAAGAAGGGTCGAACTGACCATCTTTCATAAAGTGATTATTTGTTTTACTATACCTACTAATACATTGACAAATCCCTCCTCAAATTCCTTTTTCTATAAAAAGAAGCATATTTATATCGGAAAGGAGTTCTAATTGAATTTTGGTATACTTTAACATTGCATCCCAATTGAAACCGGGTGTTGTGTAATACCAGGCCGGATCTAAACCGTATGTATCAAAACAACTTCTTCTAAAGTTTTCAAATACATCCGCCAATAATAATATGTCTGTTTTCAGGTACAGGTCCGAATAGTCGCCTAAATTCTTAATTTGAAATGTTTGCCAAACAGTTTGAGCATGCTGATAATCGTTTTCGCTTATATCGGAATCTGTTAATCTACTAAAAAAATTTTCTTTAGCCGGAAGCGACTCTTCCTCAAATTTTTCATAATTTGTCATATATTCGTAAGGATAAACCCCCTTCTTGGAAAGCAAGGAAATTTTAAAATTATTCAAATGCGAATTTTGTTCCCTCAAAATTTTAAAATCACCCGGTTGCAAATAGGATGCCAATTTTTCTAAAGAAGAATTCATAAATCGAAACGAATCTATAAGTTTAAATTTAATACCATCTCCGTCGATAGTTTTCGTAAAAGAAATATAGCGCTCCTTGTTTAGCGGCAACAGGCTTATATTACCGGGTATAGCTTTAACTAGGGTTTTAACAAAGAAGTGACTATCGTAACCGCTAAAATTATGAAACACCACGGGAATAATTCTAGGTGTTTTATAATTTAGATTGCAATTACTATGAGCGGATTCCCTAAATTTTCCAGTCATGTGACAATGATCAAGCACGCGTTTTCTCACTTCTGACACGTCCCCTAAAACGAATTCCTGCTCGCAAATATGACAGACAGGGGCTAGAAGAGCTTCATTTTTCTGTTGTTTACTAATTTGCATTGGTTTGTAGCGGTTAAAATATTGTTTTAAATTGCCCGAAATATTTTGTAATTCTTTTACATACCATTCAATACAATCTGCTCCGCGATAGCTTCGAAAATAGCTCAGCGAATTATCAAAAGTACAGTGCAGAGAGTAACCAATGCTACACGCCTCATGGTCTTGATACCTGGCTGTACTTTTGTTAACCGGGCTGTCGTTTACCTCCTTAAGAATGGCCCCCAGGTCGCTGTAAACAATAAAAGGACAAAGCTCCTTATAATTAAAATCCTTAAATTCTAAAAACGTGCCGGGCTCGGGAAGATTCACTTTGCACTTGTTCATTGCTATACAGTCTACCGTATGTGCGCCAAGTTTATTTTCACTTCCAAAATACTGAAGACATCTATCGCAAATGAATTTTTTATTTTTTCGCTTTGACAGTTGCGAACTCACCAGTCTGGACAAATTTTTAATTAAACAGAAATGCAGCTTCACAGACGGCACGTCTTCGTCGTCTTCTTCTTCCATGTCTAGTTCCATCCCATATTGTTGATTAATTTCGTATTTTTCATAATATTCTTGTATCATTAAGAGGTTAATGTAAACGGCTTGCTTGTTTGAAGTCAAATAGGCTGGCGATGTAGAGTAAAGTTGTTCCCTCACGCTAAGAACATACACATTGACTGATACATTGTTTTGTTTCTCAAATTTCGGAATCTGTCTTAGCGTCATTGGAAACTCGATGCCCTCCAAATTCAAATGGTGCCTATAATCTGGATAACTTGACACCAGATTTAAATGACTGTTAGCAGGAAACAGGTGAACCATCACACTCCATGCAAAACAGGCCTCGTCGTTTAAATTTTTAATATTAATAACTGCCTTCTTTCTTTCAATTTTGGGAGGTAAACGAATAAAGGAGTTGCCGTGGAACAGTTGTTCGCATCTATTGATATTGACAAAAAGCGAAAGAATCTCGTGTAGCGCCCATCCGGATTCCCCCTCTTCAAAAACAGACAGCTTGTTTAGAATTTTTGATGAAACATGTTCTTGAAACCATTGTTTTAAATTTGGCAGGTCCTCTTGGAGAATTCGCTGATTTTTAGTGTTAAAGTATTTTGTGGAGAAAATTTCCGAATTTGCAGTTTCTTTTATAAATTCCGCACAAGTTTACTTGTGCATTTAATTTGGAATTTTTGTCGCCAGATATCCCGGCTCCAGTTTTTGTAATTAAGTTGAGCAGCACCTGGTACCTTTTCAAATGTCCTATTGATGTTTCGACATGCTTGCGGACTCCAATTGACTTGCAGCTTTTCAGTAATCTTGTTAATAGCCGAATATTGTTTTTATTAATTGACAAACTTTTTAAAATTTTATCACGTGCCGAAGGTAGGTTTTTAAAAATGTTATAGCATTTTTCGATGACTTCTACGGCCGCACCGCTAACTCGCGCAATTTCATTTTTGTTGGACATGTTTACTGTTTTCAAAACTGCTAACACACTGACGAAACATAAGCCAGCGTTTACTTTTATACTAATCTTTAATGGCGTTTTCTAGAATTATTTTTTAAAAAATCACACTGCGCATTGAAGATATCTTTCGTGTCTTTCAATTAATTTACATAGTAAAAGCTGCATTTATCAAAGCTGTTCTTGAAATAATAAAAATATACGCTGCAACTTTTACCGAGCGTCAGTGTTAATTTTATTTTGGGGCATAATTTCAATTATTGTTTAAATTAGATATTGCGCACTGGCAAAAAGCCTTTACATGCTACAATACAAAAGCTAGCTCATGAAAAACGCAAATCGGGAACAAATAAAGCTAATTTATTGACACATATATGCAAATATAAAGGCACTTTTTACATGTTCTATTTGCGCTGCAAGTAATTATGTTATAATAACGCCCGTGACATTAGTGCAAGGATAATTAAAACAGAGCTGAAGGCAATTTGCACCGGTTAATTACATTAACACTTAAACCTACCTAAATTATTAGTAGGCGTATGTAGGTGAATGGCGCAGTGATTACAAACTAAATTAAAAAATAGCCGGCGTACAGCTGAAAAACGTTTACTTGATTGCTACGCATATTTCCTCCAGCAGCAGAGAAAATGAAGCTAGTTTGCCATATATGGGTGAAAAACCTTATTTGCGAACAAAGCCTGTTTCATTTATAAAATATAAGACAGCTAATATATGGTTACACACTGGAAAAAAGCCCTGCAACTAATTATGTTTGCATGGACCGGAATGGCAGTCATACTTTCGCCCGTGCAAGTATAAACGCTAATTGCTTCAGCCGCTGACAAGCCCGTTCGTGTCTGACCTTGGCGGGCATAGAATATAAATACAATTTAACACTTATTAGATTTGGTTTTAATGTTATTACCTTAAAATATGTGAATGTGGCTTACACGCATAAGGAAGAGACTTAATTACAATTATTACTAAGCGTATGTAGGCAAAACAACAATAACAAACTAAACTAAAAAATAGCCGATTGGACTGGAATGGCAGTGAACTTGAAATTCATACTTTCGCCTGTGCAAGTATGAAATATACAAAAGATAATCTTTCCTCCGCGCAGGTTTAGGGGATGTTATTCACATCTAGTGACTTTTTACGCGGTTTCCACAATGACAAGATAATGAAGATGACACCTTGCAGTTTCACTTCCGGTTCCCACGCACATCAAAATTTGAGAGCGCTATTTTTTACATTAAGGAATAGATTAGCCTTAAATTTGCATTTTATTAAAATATGATGTGACGTTGAACATTCTAACTTGAACATGCGGGCCCCACGGCTGGGACTTTCCCCCGGGGTTGGTGTGATCTTGAAAACTTCCTCCGCTCATGCATTTTTACCCGAAAATATAAACCTGGGCATGGGGGTCCGGTTCCCACGATGGGAATATGACACTCAAGATAATGAAGATGACACCTTTGCGGTTTCACTTCCGGTTCCCACGCCCATCAAAATTTGACAGTTAACCGCAGCGCTGGAATAAATTAGCCTTAAATATACAAAAAACCTGATGCGAGCTTCCGGCGACTGGAGCTCTGCCCCTCGGGGTTAGTGTTGCGCAATATACAGAACATGTTAGCAATATCTTACATTTTTAATATAAAAATTTACCCGAAAATATATACTTGAACATGGGGGCCCCGGCGGCTGACGCAATATTACGAATCTAGGGCTCTGCCCCGCACGATGTGAACTTTGACATTTATATCCAGAACCTGTAGCGAACCAACTTTCCCCCTTCCCCCACCACCCCGCCCCGCGCCGCGAGGTAAGGGTTGAACGATTTAAGTTATTAGGGACGTTTCTTATGACGCATACTGTATGTTACCAATCGGTGGCCTTGAAGTGGCCCACTGTCAGACACCCAAAATTGGTGGGCCCACTGTCAGACTCCCAAAAATTGGTTTGGGGTCAATTGAGGTCATTTTGTCGTAGAACCCGTCTATCTCTACTACTCTCCATTATCATTTCCACTAGTTTTATTATTTTCTTTGGCATTTTCATTCCTTGCATGTCGATTTTTATTTGTTTTCTATTTAGACTATCAAACGCTTGTTTAAAGTCGACGAATAGTATTTGGGCTCGGATATCATGTTCGTAGCATTTTTCAATTATTTGGCTAAGGATCTGGATGGCATCTATTGTTGACCTTCCCTGTCGGAACCCATACTGGTATTCACCCATCCTGGCTTCTGTTACCTTCCTCATTCTTTTTTGTACTAAAGTCGTTAGTATCTTGTGTACAGTATTCAGCAAAGTGGTCCCTCTACAATTGGTACATTTCAATGGGTTACCTTTGTTAAGTATTGGTATTATTAAACCTTCATTCCATTCTAGGGACATAGTTCCTGTTTCCCATATTTGTTCTATTAGTTTATGTATCGCCTTTAGTAATTCCTCTCCGCTGTATTGTATCATTTCGTTCATCATGTCACCTGGTCCCGCTGCTTTGCCATGCTTTAGCTTCTTTACAATTTCCTTCACTTCTTCTTCCGATGGTGCATCTTGGCGTTCTTTTGTGTTTTGCTGTATCTTCTCGTAAATTTTATCCATTTCCTGTTCCGGTTTTGCTAGCAGATTCTTAAAGCGTTCTATCCAATCTTTATTTTATATTTTTGCCATGTTTGGTTTCCTGTTCTGTTTCCTGATGTATTGGTATAGTTTGGAGTTACTCTTGCTTTCACTCTCCATTTCCTCCATTATTTGTTCCACCCATTCATTCTTTTTCTTTTTCATTAGCCCATTTCCTTCTTTTCTTATTTCCTTATATCTTTCATACTCTGCATCTTTACCTGTTTTTATCCATTTAAGCCTGGATTTTTTCTTTTCCTGTATTATTTGGTCTCATTCCTCATCCCACCATTTGTTTTTATGTCCTCTCTTTTCTATTCCTACTACTTTTTCCGTGGCTTTAATTGTTGCATTCTTTATTCTTTTCCATTTGGTTTCTATTTCATTGTCTTCTTCCATTTCTGTTAGTTGCTTTTTTATTTCTTCCTGGTATTTTCCTTGTTTCTCTTTAATACTTTTTGTATCCCATTTTTTCCTCCCTGCCTGCTTCTTTGTTTGGTCTATTCCTCCTGTGTTGATCGTTGCTACTACCATTATGTGGTCCGTGTCTATGCTTGCCCCTCTGTATGATCTTACGTCGTGTATCATTCTTTCTCTCTTTTTTGATATTATATAATGGCCAATCTGGTTTCCTGTGGTTTTTCCCGGTAACATCCATGTAATTTTATGTTCATACTTGTGTTTAAATTTTGTGCTGACTATGTACATATTCATTTCCGTTGCCAGATTACATATCCTCATCTCGTTGTCATTTGTTTCCTCGTGCAGTGTATTCTTTCCTGCCACTTGCTCTATGTACTTCTCTTTTCCGATTTGTGCGTTTAGGTCTCCTAATATTATAACCGTCTCGTGTTTTGGGATTTCGTCGTATGTTTTTCCTAATGTTTCATAGAACTTATTTTTATCTTCGTTCTCTGGGTCCTCCGTCGGTGCATACACATTTATTAATACTAAGTTTGCTATTTTATTTTTAAGCCTCATGTACGATATTCTTTAATCTACTCTCTTGTATATGATCACCTTCCTTTTAAAGCTTTAACTGACTAGAAAACCCGTTCCTCTGTGCCCCTGTTTTTCTTCCCCTCCGTAGTATAGTGTATAATCCTCCTTATATATTCTTCCTTTTCCCTTCCATCTGATTTCCTGTACTGCCATCACTTCTACTTTATATTCTTTCATTTGCTTTGCAATTTCCTCCATTTTTCCAACTGTCAACATCGTTTTTACATTCCAGGTCGCGATCCGTATTATTGTTTTCTTTTTATTTTTTGTTTTTCTTGTTTCCATTATATCTTAGCCTGTCCATTGCCATATTCTTTGCCGTTTCGTCCAACCCCTTTTTATTACCTAGTAGTTTTTTGGATTCGTTCTGGGGATTTTTTTTAGCTGTTCATTATGACTTTCAGGAGACCTGTCTGATACTGTACGTTTCTGTCCCTCTTGTTTTTCTATCTCTATATTTTCAAAGTCTTCACATTCGTATTTTACGCCATTAATTTAAATTTATCACGTTTGAGTACTGCTCTTTGTCCCTTCGGTTTGGCTTCTTTCATAAGTGGTATAAGGTATTTCCTTCTATCCTGTACTATCTTTGTGTAATCTTCGTCTATCCAGATATCAGATCCTTTTAGGTTTTTGGTGTATCTATACATTTCCATTTTCTTCTCCCATGTTTTGAATTTAACAAGCATTGGTCTCTTCTTTCCTGTTCTAAATCCTCCTATTCTTCTAATTTCAGTCATCTCTTCGTCGTTAATTCGTCCCAAACCCATTTTTCGAAAATTTCTTTCGTTTTTTCTTTCCCTTCTTCTGTATTTTCCTTTTCCTTATCCTCTACTCCTTTGATTATTACATTATTTTTCCTTATTTCATTTTCAATTAATTCTATTCTTTCATCTTGTTGTTTAATTGTTTGTTTTAATTTTTTATTTTCTTCTTTTAAATCTCTTATTACTTCCGTATTTTTATCCATCTTCCCTTCTAAGCTTGATAATTTTTTCTGTATCTGAACAAACATTTCCTTTATTTCGTCCATACTTAATTTTTAGGCGTCTCAAATACCGTTATGTCTAAATCCTACTATGTTCAATTTTAGACCGGTAATTCAAGCTGGCCTCAAATATGTGTAAAAATGTACTTCGGTCGGTTTTAAAATTTTATTATTTATTATTCTGTATTCATGCAACCCACCAAACTAAATCCGGTATGGTGTGTTGCTTATCCTTCGGTCGTGGTGTTGGAGGTTACACACCTTGCCCTATCTTTGTTATCACTTTTAATGCATGCAAATTTCAACTTTATATTTATCTTTCCTTAACCTCAAACTTAGTTATTTAAATTGCTTTACTCACAGCTTTGTTGCTGCTGCCGTCTCTATTTCTTATTTTCCACTTTCGGCAGCCTCTTCTTCGTCAAGGCTTCACTTTCCTCCGCTTTTTCTTGACTCAATTAACCCAAATTGGACTTGAAAAACTTAGTAGCATGTCATGCGACCTTCACTCTCAAAACATGATTCAGTTGAGCAGGCATAAGCCTATTAAAAAAAACAATTTGTCGTGTCATACCAAATTTCATCCAAATCGATTCGACATTATTTGAAAACTTGAACAAGCTGAATTTCGAAAACTACAATCCGAGGTAAAAACCCTACGGCAGCTTTCGACTGCTTTTTATGTTAGAATATACCTCCAGAAGCTTGTAGAGGTGATCGGTGGTTGCAGTGAGCCTAGATGTCAAATGCAAGTAAGTACGCAACAAAAATAATAGTATATTATTATATGAGCGATTATGACAGCCATTATTCACGAAGATGACATTTGCGCCACAAGCCGAAGGCGCGTGGCGCAAGTCATCTGAGTGAATAATGGCCATAATCGCGAATATAATACGATATTTTATCTACTCCTATGCAATAGGAGCCTTGAGTTCATACTTCAGAATTATGACATTTGTGACAGCTGTTAACTTCAAAAGTCATTTAATAATAAGAATGAATTTTGTGATTGGCTACAACCTATTGAATAATGAAAATAGAATTTTCTGATTGGTTGCAATTTGCAAACTATTGAATAATGAAAATAGAATTTTATGATTGGCTGCAAACCGTGAATTATGAATCATAATTCATGGTCATTGTGCAGTAGGAGTAGATAAACATATATTTTCATGTAGAAAAGGATACAAAATTTAAATATAGGATTGAATTACTGAGGCGCTATTTTTCGCTCTGAATTTGATGTTGCTTAATAACTGCTTGTTACAAGATTACAATTATCATCACATCAAACGTTTACAATACATTAAAATTAAAGAACTTATGACGATATACAGGGTTAGGCAACGATGCGAAGTGAAATATATTTCTAGAACTATGAGAGTTAAAATGATTAACATTTCGACGCAAAACTTTTAAGTTACCCAAATATAGGGCATTCTATTAAAAAAAAAGTACGTTTGGTTTGCCACTCTTTTTGAGCAAATAGTTATTTATACAACTAGTGTGTAAAGTAGGTCTTTTTAATCGAGTGCGGAGATTTGCGCAAATGGTAGCAGACAGATTCCAAATTTTGGAAATTTTTGATGATAATGTTCCCAAAAGTGCAAAAAATAGCGTATATACCTCGGGACTAAAATGCCTAAATCCCTTGAGTGGTTGTTGAACTCGGGCTTCGCCCTCGAGGCAACATACTCCACTCGTGGGATTAAATGGTGCACTTTAGTCCCTCATGATATACCTAATATACTATTTTTGCACTTCCGGGACTAAAACAAGGACTAAAGTCGCTCATTTAATCCCTAGGGACTAAAGTAAAAATGATATCGTAACTATGGTAAATTTATGTACACACGAGGTTAGTAGGTTAGGTTTTGTTTGTCATTTAACACACACTGACGCAAAACTTAACCTGCAAATCTCGAATTTGACATATACTGACAATACACTTCAGTACTGCCAACTGATTCAGGCTACCCAGGACCTGCTGCAATTCATTTTTTAATAAATTGTAATTGTCAGTTTCCTAATTGGCAGATTCCAAATTTTGGAAATGTTTGATGATAATGTTCCAAAAAGTGCAAAAAATAGCGTATCTACCTCGGGACTAAAGTGCCTAAATCCCACTCGCGGGATTAAATGGTGCAGTTTGGTTCCTCATGATATAATATACTATTTTTTCTACAACTGCTATAGAAAATAGACTTTTACGCTCGCCTTTGTCAACGCAAAGTTAACATTTTCTGAAGAGCGACAGCCAAAGTGGTTTGCCGCTCATTACTATGGAAGACGAGTGCCAAAGCTTTTCCAATTTTTATTATCAAATGTCAAATTGACAATTAACGTCAAATTTCAACATCAATAAATATGTACCTACTTAAGATTTTAATTTTTAATTATTTAATCACATAATTTTTGCTCATTTTAGATGTTGTTGAAAAAATCTTGTGTGTAGTTCGAGCGCAAAGTGTCATTGCCGCTCTCTCAATCGGCAATGACCAACTTTGCGTTCTTAATACACAATATACTATTGGAGAGTAGTGACGCTACACGGAACGGCAATGTGTATTTTGGCCAAATTGCAAGAATCTACTTTACCATTTTCCGAAAATCTGGTGTCTAGTAGTAAAAATGTCAAAATAAAAATTTTAGGTTACACTAGGATGATTATACCATTCATAATGTCATGCCATTTCCAAGAAGTTTTTAGGATACGCATTAAATATATTTTTAGTGTAATTCCGTTATTAATATTCATGGTATAATCTAATCGAATACTCACCCGACGACTTTAAGAATTGTCAAATACTTTTGCTTACAAACTGAACGGGTTGCTTTGTAGAAAGACCACTCGCCTTCCGCTCATGTTCTAAGCAACCCGTTTCGTAAGAAAGCAAAGGTATTTTTGCGAATTCACACTCGTCTCGTGATATTATTAATGATTATACCACTCACAATAACATCAAGTAATGAAAAATGGTAAAAATGCATAGTTACACATGTACTAACTTTTGATAATACATAGCAAAGGTGATAATCATATACCGTCTGACTAATAACCGATAGTCAAATACCTTCACAAACATCCCGCTATCTGCTGAAAGTACAATCGTCATAGGAACTACATTAAGTGTACTTTTAATATTTATAAACTGTTCAAACGTTGTTTATTGACTCGTGATATAATTTACCAAATACAACTCTTCTTGATTACCAAATCATGTCTGTTTCCACTAGATATATTGTTTTAGGCAATCACAATATATCTCATGTAAACAGAAATGATTAGTAGATAATCAAGAACCCACTAGTTGCATTATACATATATGACAGTACATTGGCGTACTTTACAATTTCAAACATAACATTAGACAAGCATTTTGGTTGTTGATTTTACGCCTCTGATAAATTTGACGTTAACGTCAAAATATCGGCTGTAATCATCATAAAAAGAAAGTTACCAAATTTGTGTCCTTCCTCTTATTAAAAATTAAATGACATATGACATCTAGGTCCTCTAGATTATATAGGTGGTTGAGTGGGTAAGAGCTTAGCAACCAGGTGGATATGGGTTCAAATCTCTCCGTGCTCAAGATTTTTCTCGGAGAGGCGATAGATTTAAACCCATACGTTAAGTTAGCTAAGTTAGATTAAGGCTTGTTGAATGTATGAGGTGTTTGGATGTAGGGGAGAGTAATAAGAAAAATCATTTGATACAATAATAATAGCTTCAGCAGTCAATACATACACTGAAAATTCGTAGAAACTAACTAAATAAAACTACAATTTTATTGTTTTTCAAAGTATGCACCTTTATAGTCTATACACTTTGTCATTGGGTGAAACTAGTCACTGAAGCACTAGCCCCACTCTTCCTGAGGTATCTCAGATCGTAAATTTTTGTAGGTCTTAATGTGGTTCCTTGCATTTTATCTTTAATTTTCGGAAATAGAAAGAATCACAAGACACCAAGTCAGGACTATATGGCGGAGGATTCATTACTTTCACTCCGTTAACCCCTAAAAATTCTGTTGTTTGCTTCGCCGTTTCTAACACTTCAGGCAAACAAGTAGTTGTATACCACTTGGCATTAACCGTACGTAAATCCTCCAAAGTAAGTGTTGCTACATGACCAGTTTTGGAAAAAATGTTGCCACCATCTTCTTGCCAACACTTCTTGTTCGTCTCACATTTGTGAGTCTAGGGTCATCTTCAAACACTCACTGAACCGTTTGAGTCTTTTTTCAGGGTCAAAACTGTAAATCCAGGTTTGATCTCCTGCAACAATGTTCCAAATAGCATTCGAGGTTCCACGGTTATATTTTCTCAGGGGTTCCTTGCATCAATCCACCCTTTATTGTTTTTGGATTTTATCAGATTGTGGGGAATTCAACGGCAACATTTTTTTACATGTATATAATCATGTAACATGTTTTGTACTTGACTCACGCCAATGCCTAATGTTGCTCTAATAAAACCAAAAGTTGCTCGACGGTCTTCATCAATTAAGTGGTGGACAGCAGCAATGTTTTCTTCGGTCACAGCTGTGGATGGTCGATCTTCGAGTAATTCATCGCAGATGTAAGAACGGTCCCTTTTAAATTCCTTGTACCAATTATAAATTGTAGCTTGAGAAGAAGCTTCATCACCAAAAGCACTTCGAAACCGTTCGACACTTTATTACGATTTAAAATCATAATAAATCACCGCCCTGTAATGCTCTCTGGTCAAATTCATTATTTCATTTTACACTAACTTTTATTTCTGCTTGTAACCAAACTAAAAAAGCAAATGTTCTGCTGCAAACGTTATTTTGACAGTAAAATATCAAACAATCATTTGCGATTGTTTTTGTTTTGAACAGCGTTTGAAAAGCATGGCATTCTAGATATTATCAGTGTGGCCTCCGTACACGTACAGTGTGTCCCAGATTTATTACAACAGGATAACTAAAACAAACATTATTGAATTTCTGTCTGGCTTCTTGCTTCAAATCGTGCTTGGTTATAAATTATTTTAGAGCATCATTTAGACTTTTGAAATTCCGGTTGGTGGGTGCATTAACAAAATTAGTGTCTTTTAGGTTTAAAATACAAACATTGATAAGGGAAGGTCTTCTGCATAGAGCCATATTTAAGCATTCTAAATGCTGCTAAATAATATGTACTCATATTTGGAAGAAAAAACGCTTCACAAATGAAATTTTGTTAGTTATGACCGTTATACTAAATTTTGGGAAATTGAAATTATGATCATCTTCAAACAGGACGTGGATCCAGAAAACCAAAAATCGAAAACGTTTGGCTCATTTATCTTCTTTTTGTAGTAATCTTAGAAAACAATTTTCCATTCCAAATAAGATAAGTATCGATCATTATGTCATTGTGATTTTTAGACATGAATAACATAGGTATGAACTTGATTACGGTTAAACATAGAAACGATACAAAAAAATATGTAATTATTTACCTTTGGTACAATGCATCATTACAACTTAGTTATAGCTGTATTAATCTGAAAATATTTCAATATATTACAAAGTAATAAAATTCACTTAAAACTTAACTTAACCTAAAAAGTATGATTCCTCCGATCAGATAATCATAGTTTACACTAGAGAGGGTGTTTCAAAAAGAATGGCACACCGATTGGTCATTGATTTCTTAGGTTATAATAAACCAATTAAACGTAATATACCTTAGTACAAATGGAAACATTTTCGTAAACTAGAATTCACTTTAAGATAAACATTATCTTTAAAATCTTCTTTTAGCTCTAGCTCTGTTATGTTTAACATTTATAAAAATTTTAGGTATTATCTAAAACGGTATTAAAAAGCGTAAAAATAAGGTACTCTTGGTTCATAAGCTTAAAAGCAACCGTTTACCTTACATCGTGATCTAGTAAAAAACAATGATAAATCAATTAATGAAGTTAGTGACATAGAAATGTTTTCGTTGAAATATTTGTTATATTGCGATATTTTCGTAAACATAAAAGAAAACTACGTGACCAACGACATTAATTGATATATCATTGTCGTTTATCAGGTTACATCGCTACACACTGTTTGTGATCATGACTACTCGATAACTGCACGTCTTCATGACAACCCAAAACCTTGATAGGAATTTTAAGGTAAGCGGTAGTTTTTACGCTTATGAACTAACAGTATTTATCTTTACGCTTTTTAATTCGGTTTTAGATAATAACCTAAAATTTTTAAAAATATTACAGATAACAAAGCTAGAGCTACAAAGATATTTTAAGGATAGGTAAAGTACCTCTTACAGCCAAGTCTCATTTTCCATTAGTGCAGTACATAATAGTATCTAAGTATGTGTAGCAAACTTGTGAAAATTAATAATTAACATAAAAAGAAGAAAGAAAAAATGAACTTCAAAACCCTAAACTTCTTACTGGAGAGACTTTGTACTTGTACTAAGGTATATTAGGTTGAATCAGTTTATTATAGCTTATAGAATCTATAACCAATCGGTGTCCCATTTTTGTGAAACACCCTGTATATGTTACAAAGTCAAAAACGACCTGATATAAGAAACTATATAAAGCTCAACACGGTATTCACTTGGCTGATGTGATATTCTTACACAAGTTTTTGAATTTTTTTCTATACAGTACCTATGTCATTCGAGGACTGATAAAGTTTTGTCACACACAACTGTAGGTTCGGTTGCAGCAACTTCACTGGCTACAATAGTAAGGTGTAGAAAGTAACGGGAACCTACTACACTATTTTTTCCCACGAGAATCTTAAATGAAAATGAACATTAAAGAAGATATGGTTTTGTCTAGCGACCCGACTGACACTGTGCTTCCTTGCTTCCAGGGCAAGAAGTGTGAAATGTGCGACTGGCCATAAAGGAATAGAATACTGGGTTCCTCATGAAAAAAATCCCACCACCAATGAGAATGGAAATAAAAATAAAAACATCAAACTAAGAGCCCCACAAAAACTAGCGATGTGGAACATCCGTGGACTAGAAAAATCTGGAAAAACAGCCATAGTCGAAATTTGTGATGTGGAATTAGTATAGCTGGTATCGCAGAAACATACTGGAAATAAAAAAGGGCATTATGTAATAGCCTTTCTAGAAGCGTTTTACTCACAAAACTGCAACTTGGAATAGGACAATACCCCAAATACCTTATGGAAAAACCTCTAAGTTCGAATGGAAGAAGCCATTAGACAATCACAAAGTTCCTCCAGCCTAAAACCAAAACAAGACTCCTTCTCAAGATTTATACAGGTCTTCCAGACCAACAATCACAACGCAAAATAAGTAACCTGAGATGTGCCGACGACACCACACTAGTTGCAGGCAACGCAGAAGAACTACAAAATCTCCTAGGAAAATATAAATCGTCAAAAAGAAAAGTCCTAATTATTGACCGAGAAAATAACAACCAGTAAGCAAAAACAGAAATCGCAAGATGCGATGCAGTTGTGGAACTCATATACCTTGGTTTTTAAAACAGCTGAACGGGAGACTGCTCACAAGAAATTTAACTCGGCAGGGTCACTACAACACAACTTACAAAGATTTGGGCAAACAAAAATATCAGTAAAGAAGTAAAGATCAGACTAGTAGAAACTTTAATCTTCCCAGTATTTGTATTCGATTCAGAAATTTGGACAGTGAAAAAAGCCGACCAAAAGAAAATAGATACCTTCGATATGTATTACTGGTGTCCTATGTTCCGCATACCATGGACAACTAGACGTACAAACAATTCAGTTCTGTTAATGAAAAACTACAGCAATTATCTAACGAGTTGGAACAACTAAAATAGTACTTATAGTTCAATTTTACATTAATAATATACTAACACTAAAAACTTACAAACTCCGGTAATAGTATATTACATACCGAGGTGGGAAGTGTTTCATTACTGTCGAGAAATTAGGTAGTTTACCGAGACGCGTAGCGTCGAGGTTAACTTTATCTCGAGACAGGGATGAAACTTTCCACCGTGGTATGTATACTATTTTATTTGCAATCATCTAATTTTAAAAATAACTACAATTGAATTCTGAATAATAGATATCTTGATGGAGCTAACATTTTTGTTACCATGAAAACAACCCACTCAATGTTTGGTTACCATGGAAACACCCCACTCTTCAGGTATGTAATATTTTTCGGGGTATGTAATAATTTCCTGGCTAGTTTCAAGTAATCATCTAGTTCCCAGCTGTTGTCATGTCATGAAATTGACACATTACAATGTGATTGCGAATAAACATTTTTTCAACTTCCATTTAATCATCTTCACACAAGGATCAGTTTCATCACTCAGACTATAATACGGGCACTGAGAATCCTTTGCTATAACATCAAGACAGGTTCTACAAACTACACTCATGTCGGTTTTCAAGAAAACATATAGCAATACATACAACTAAAAATTGTTTAGGTAAATAGCAAATGTGGTAATCTTGCAGTTTACTTCCCTACCATGCGCACTTTTACTGCGCCGGTTATTTTAGGTCAAATCACCAGCATGGTTGCCAAATATTTGTATGGTAAAGCAGCAATTTGCCGCCTTCATGTTTACTTTCTAGATCGTGACCGCCATGGCGGGTATAAGACGTTTATTACTAAACTCATACACAATAGTAAAATAGTATATTACACAACAAGTTTAGAAGAGTAAAGTTTTACTAAACGAATATAGCTTGACTGAGTACGAGCCAGCGAAGCGAGCGAGTAACTTAAAAAGCTATATAAGATTAGTAACACTACTTTTCTTACGAAGTGTGTAGGTACACTATTTTTTTGCATTTTGTATTAGTATCTGTAAACAAACATTCATATAAAAGCATTATACCACATGTCTATTAAAAAAGGCGGCTGTGGAAATGGAAACGTATGAATAATATGTTGGTGGCACTGTAAGTCTATGTCAAATTCGAGGTTATCAGGTTAGGTTTTCCGTCAGTTTTGACACAGAATGACGCAAAACCTAACTGGCTACCTCGTATTTGACAGTGACATTACCATATAGTAAAGTGACATTTCTCTGCACCAAAGTGCCACTTTATTAATCGATTTTGAATTTAGTAAAATAGCACATTATTATACAAAATGCGAAAATAGTATATTATACATCAAGGTAGCGAAACCCAGTATTATAACCTGAGCGCGAAGGTTATAAGAGGATTTGCTACCGTGGTGTATATACTATTTTTTGCACTACCTAAACGGCTTAATATCTAAAATTCCCAAAAAATTTCGAAAATATTTTAACGGTCAACCTGACAACACAGCTTTTTAAAACGTCAAAATTAAAATAGTAACTGGTAACTTAGCAATTTCTTAGTTACCACGGTGAAAATTGTTTATTTTACTTTGTCTCCCAAGGTGGAGAAAAACAACTTCACGACCTAAAGATAATGGTGGGTTCTAGTAGTGCAAAATAGCTATTTATGCAACAAGTGCTAAAAGTCGACGTTTATGCACGAGACATGAAAATTATGAAACGAAGCCGAAGGCTGAGTTTCATAACATGTCTCGTGCATAAACGACTTTTAGCACGCGTTGCATACAATATTTTATCTACGACCTTGATTTTACTGTTATTAATCCATAAATATCGATTTAACAAAGGTTTGCATCTACGACACTTCTAATTTATGTCATAATAAACAGTAGACCATGCCGCGCGGGCGAATGTTTGCGAATGACAGTAGGCAAGATCAGTTTCGAAATGTAGTTATTAATACTCCACATCTGACTGTATTCATTACATAACACTTTAATAATTTCAAAAACACTTTACCTGTAACGCAAGAAGCAACTAGAATAACTTTACAACTTCACTTCCAGTTCGAAATTGTAGTTTTATAACCTCACTTCACTTTTAGCACATGGGCTAAAAGTAAACAGCTGATTTCTTTAACCACGGTAAACTATAAAACGTCACTTTTAGTGAAACAAGCTAGCGCTAAAAAGACTACTTTTAGTAGTGGTCGTAGATAATAGTATATTATGTTAGGAGCAAAAATTATACTGTATGTGGCGAGGCTGGACGGTTTATCTGCCGAGCTTGCCGAGCCACATAAAGATACTTTTGCTCCGAATAACATATAGTATTTTTTCTTCAAACGTTTTTATAACAAATTATTTACAATTTTGTGAACAAAATTCGAAGAAAATGACTTGATTTCGTCAGCGGCAGATAATATTATCTGCCGCTGAAGAGCGGCAGATAAAGTTGTCAGCGGCAGATAATATTATCTGCCGCTGACGAGCTGCAGATAACGTGTTTTAGATGCCATGGCAATGAAGTGACCGTTTAGCATCATCAATCCAGCAGTATAATGGCACATTTTACTGCCGTTTGAAGAAAATAGTATATTATGTTATTAGGAGCAAAAGTTATATTTTATGTGGCGAGGCTGGACGGGTTATCTGCCGAGCTTGCGAGGCAGATAAGTACAGCCGAGCCACATAAAGATACTTTTGCTCCGAATAACATATAGTATTTTTTCTTCAAACGTTTTTATAACAAATTATTTATAATTTTGTGAACAAAATTCGAAGAAAATTACTTGATCTCGTCAGAAGCAGATAATATTATCTGGCGCTTGGCAATAAAGTGACAGTTCAGCATCATCAATCCAGCAGTATAATGCCATATTTTACTGTCGTTTGAAGAAAAAGGTATAGTTTATTTATTTTTTATTTATTATTTTAGCCAACAGCTAATGCCAATGACAAGCTACATTTTAAATAATTAACATTGGTATAGGACAGTTTTCAAACGCAGAAATAAAAAAAATATTAGAAAAACAATTGGAAGAAAATAACTTTACAATTTGCTATCAGAGTAAAGTCAATAGCAAAAATTGTTGAATAAATTAAAAAAAAAACATGATAAGCTAGATTAAAACTAAATTATAGAGTAAGTTATCCGTGTTGTACGTTAAGCTGTTTACTGTTATTGGTGGTATATCTTGGGGTTCCCTCAGTACTCTTCTGGTAGCCTTCCACATTCCTGAATCTCTGGGGTCTATGTCCTCGATATATCTTTGGTAGAGATTCATTTTATATTTGTCACGTTCGTTTCGTATTCGATGAGTAAGGTGATTGAGAGCATTTTTAGTAGCTGGATTTCTAGTGCTCTGCAATTCTCGTTGGGTTTTGCTTTTTTGTTTGATTAGTTCGACTATGTAATTTGAAGGGATATTGTACGACATCGTTTCTTCTTTTGGACTGGCTGCGTTGAGAGTCGAATGCTGTTTGGTATTACTTTAGTGTATCCATCTACTGCTTGGTCTATTTCTTCCATAGTTTCTAGGCTCAAAGGGTGCTTGGTGTTTGGTCAAGGGTGGCTTAACATTTTCCCAGTCAATAACACCATTTATTAGTTTTATGTTATACGTTTTTAGTTGTGGAGCTCTTAAATAATGTTATTAGCACCGGTAGATGATAACTGTCCAGCTCTTCAACAGGTGTTTGATGAATTTGCTTCCTAAAAATTTTCTGCAGGATTATGTCGAGCATGTCTGGCTAATAGTCAATGCGATAGGGAAAGCAGGTAAATTTTGTAGGGGCCACCACTTGGAAATTGTATGTTGTCGAGTAATTATTTAGTAATATTCCTGCTGGATTCGTGACTCGACAATCCCAGCTGCTGTTCTTACAATTTAGGTCCCCTATGACCAGAACGGGTTCCCTGGAGTTTAGAAGAGCCTGTATGTCTGTTTCTAAAGAGTGTTCATTAATTATTCCGGTCAAGTTGTCTTTGAAATATTTGTTGTATGAATAATTCGAGGTTAGCAGGTTAGGTTTTGCGTCAGTTTTGACACAGACTGACGCAAAACCTAACCTGCTAACTTCGAATTTAACATCGATTTACAGTACCACCAACATATTATTCATACAACAAATATTTCAAAGGCAACTTGACCGGAATAATTAATGAACACCCGTTATAAACCTCTGATTCAGCTGTTTGTATGCGCTCACTATGTTTACGTAACGACGATCGCTGAGTGTGATCCTTACAGCTATTGTTTCCATTCTGGTTCCTGATGGTGGTAATGGGTGATGATTAATTTGCCGCTTGATTAGTAAGGCAACTCCTCCTGAGGCGTTTCTATAAATGACGTACCCAGGTATGTTTAGTGTCGGTTGTAGTAAGATTTTCTTTGGTTAAGATTGATAATGAAGACGGAAGTTTATTAAAGAGTCTAACATCTAACAAGTTACTTAAGGATTTCGCCTTTTTGAATTTTTTAGAAATAGTAAGATTACCAGATCTCGTCTCGTAGTTATGATTATCCGAATGAGTTCAAAAAGATTTTAAATTTTTATAAATGGTTATCAGAGAATAATAAATGTAAAGACAAGGAAGGGTCATAATTTGCAAATCTGGTCGACATGACTCACGCGCTGTAATATTAGGTAAAATTCTAATTGCTTTTTTTTCATAATAAATACCTTGCCAACATGACATAAATTACCCCACAATGTAACTGCATACGTTAAGTGTGAATGAAAAAGCGAGAAATAAGTCATTCTTAGGACACCTCTGCCAACACAAACTTTAAGTTGCCTTAGTAAATAAAGTTGAACTGAAAGCTTGCTACAAAGAAAGTTGATATGTGCAAACCAGGTCAAATTTGTGCCAAGAAGAACTCCAAGTAGTTTTACCTCACTACTACTGTGAAGAGGAGTGTTTTTGTATGAAAAATTAATCTTTATATTCATTTAGTTTTAGTTTATTGGCAATGAACCAATCTGAAGCTTTCATTTCAGTGCTTTCTAGAAGTTCTATTAAGCTGTTATAATCTTTCTCAGCACAACGTAAGGTTGTAGCATCCGCAAATAAAATACAAGTGTCACCAAAAATGGTATACTGCCTCTTCACAAGAGTCATCATACCGACAATAACTTATGCAGTTTTGGTATGCTGATACAAGGCAAGCAATATTAAAAATAAAAACCGGCTCAGTAAAATATAAAGAATGGCCCGTATTGGAATAATGGGGGCAATGTCAACAACCCCGACAGCCGCGTTAGAGGCCCTGCTGAACCTTTCCCTATTACACCTAAGGGTAGAGGCGGAAGTGAGACTAGGGGCACACAGGCTGAAAATACAAGGGTATGATCGCTATCCTGGACATCGGGATACCGGTCCGAAATCTTTAATGGATTACGTGAAAACCTCATCCTGCAGATGAAGTCGCACAAAATAAAGACATCTTACTAGTTCCAAAAATCGTTCGAAGTATATCTTCCAGAGCGGAAAGATTGGAACGAGGAAGAAGTCCTAAGACGGATCAACAACAGACAATGGAACAGGTCTGGGTATTTATGGCACGGGACCAGGAAATGCAATAAGCATAAACCTAGGACAATATGCAACAGTACTCCAGACCGAGATAACAGCAATTCTAACCTGCGCCCAATTAATGATGTGCAGAAGTGAATAGAGAGATACAAAGGTAGGAGAATACAGATCCTGACGGAAAGCCAAGCAGCTTTAAAAGCGCTGTCATCCAACCAGTTTAACTGAGAACTGGTATATGAAATTATGAATGCCACAGAAAACTGGTTCAACTGAGAGAACACAACAAACTGAGCGTGTTGTGGGTCTCAGGTCACCAGGGAATAATAGGCAACGAAAAAGCAGATAAATTAGCAAAATCAGCTAGCACAATCCAACTGATAGGACCAGAGCCTACCTGTAACATAGCTTATAGTATGATCAGCGAGCAAACTAAAAGCTGGTTACGAGATAAACATTGCAAATTCTGGTACGACTACCCTGAAGCAAGGCACTTAAGAAACTTCATAGGGGAACCGTCCAAGAAAGCGACACTAGCACTCCTGAAAAATGGAAGGGAGAAAATAAAACACATAATAAGGATAACTACTGGACACTGTTATATGAACAAACATATACACACAATAGGAGTGGCAACAAACACAGATTGTAGATTCTGTGAAGAGGAGGACGAGACTCCAATTCACTGGTTATGCTAGTGCGAGGAACTCATAACTCTACGACATAAACACTTTGGGGAAACAACAATCCAACCCAAACTGCTAATAAACACCTCATTAAACGCGCTGTTAAGCTTTTTTTGAGGTCCTCGTAATACCTCTGTGAGGCACGGTGAAGCACTGGGATGCACAATAGGTCTTTTAGGCCGCAGTGCAAAAGGGGGGACAAACCCAACCAGAAATATAATAATAATAATAAGTTGATTGTTGTTAAATTCATTTCCAAAAACATTAGATTGCAAGTTAAGTGATTCAGCATTATGTTTATTGTTTAATGTTTGTATTCTTTTAAGTGATATTTTAATTTATGAAATGTAATGGGGGTAGTTATTTTTCTGTAACATTGTTTTCATTTGTTCTAAATTTTTTTTGAGATTTTTTTTGCTGAAAGTATAATTGCTGTATCTACTGTGCCATTTATTAAGGTTGTTTGTATTTTGTAGTAGTGGGTGAATTATAATGTAAGTAGCGGTCGGGTTTTATTTCTTTTTTGTACCAATTTGGATAAGGAGGAGATAAGGAGGGCCAGTATGGGGATCTCGGTAATGGTAAGAGATACAAATTTGGTTAAATAAAAAGAAAGTTGCGCAATTAAAGGACTAAAAAATGACGTTTAGAAATTCTTGATATGATTTTTCGTTTTTGAATTATCTCAAAAAACCGAATTTTTGGATTTTATTTTTTATTTTTTTCTAGCGTTAATATTAAAGTTAGAACGAAACTGATTAAACTTCTTTATAGAAATTTTTAGTGGACTTAATGATTACGTTATCACTTTTTTTATCCGACGTTTCGTCTTCGAGAAACCATCATCAACTTAATTTATTTAAATAGGGTTCTGGTTTTTGGATGCCAAATTTGCAAAGCCCTTGTTACTTTGAATTCAACAATGTGCCACATATTATGGTTTAATTACGTTTAGAGCTTTTTTCTGATCATTATCAGAAAATTTTTTAGATACGGACCTGCATTTCTCATAATTTTGTAAAAATAAGTTCATACAGCAAGTTAGGCCTTTTTACATGCCGTTAAAATATTAAAATGCACATCATAATGTCATAATTCTGATACATTAATTTAATAACCAACCAATAACTATTAATAATAAACAAAAAAGAAATGAACAAAAGATAGACAGAAAGAATAACAAAACGAACATCGAAACCATTTAATAGGTATTAAATTTACAGAAGGTATTCAAAAAGGTTGCCATCATTCTCTATGCATAAATAACATCTAACTGTAGAATCTAAAACATTATTCAGCAATACTGGCGTTATACTTTGAAAGGCTTCAAGAACCAATCTTCTAAGTTCTTCTTCTATTTCAAAACGTTAAATACCTATTACATTGTTTCAAGGCTCGTTTTCTCATTCTTTCTGCCTATATTTTGTTCATTTATTTGTTGTTTATTGTTAATAGTTATTGGTTGATTATTAAATTAATGTTTCGCTCTGACTTTAATATTACCGCCAGAAAAAAAATAAAAAAAAAATCCAACAATTCGGTTTTTTTGGGATAATTCAAAAACAAAAATCATATCAAGGATTTCTAGAAGTCATTTTTTTAGTCCTTTAATTGCGCAACTTTCTTCCGATTTAACCAAATTTGTATCTCTTACCATTACCGAGATCCCCATACTGGCCCTCCTTATCTTGGACACACTGTATATGTATATATATATATATATAATAAGCACACAGGCCTAGTGGCCCAAGGCTTGTAAAAGAGAAACTATTGCTAAAGAGTTTTTTGCACTACTTCTCTCTATGTTTTTCTGTCTTCTGCCACTCTTCTCCATCCTCTAACTCCTACTGCTTCCAAGTCCTCCTCAACTTGTCTCCTCCAGCTAACTTTAGGCCTTCCTCTCCCCTTGTTATCTAAAGCCTGCGTATTCAGAATTTGCTTAATCATTCTTTCTTCTTTTGCCCGTGTAATATGCCCCATCCATCGAACTCTCTGAGCTTTGACCACTTTTGATAATTTCGGTTCGTTATAAAGCTCATACAACTCTTGATTGATTCTTCTCTCTTACACCTCTTGCCCCCAAATATTCTTCTCAACATCCTTCTTTCCCATATGTCTATTTGTTCTAAAACGCTCTTTGTAATTACCCACGTTTCGCATGCAAACATTACTGTTGGCCGTATAACTGACTTATAAATTCTGAGTTTTGTACTTCTTAATACTGCTTTTGATGTTAGTGAACTCATGAGAGCTCCAGCACTTGCTGAACCTTTTCTTTTCTCCCCCTTTTACTCTGTATTCCTAGATCCATGAATTTCGTCTTATTGTAATTTATTTGCAGCCGAATACGCTTCGCTTCTATTTCAAATTTTCTTATAATGCTTTTTAAATCCCTCTCTCTTCTTGCCAGGATCACCACATCATCAGCATACGCAATACATTGATGACTCTTGGAGTATATACTTTTCTTTGTTTGTAACTCACTTTTTCGTATAACGGATTCCAATACTAAATTAAATCGCACTGTCGAGAGTGGGTTTCCTTGTCTTAATCCTCTTGTGATTTCAAATTCCTCTGTTAATGTGCCCTCTACTTTTACCATTTAAATCAATATAACAAAATTAATTTCCATCCTTCATCAGAAACAAACTGTATTTTTGGTAAGAAATAAAAATATTGGAAGCAAAATAGCTATTTATGCTTCATGTTATTATTTGGGTATTTCGCCATGAAATAAGAACATGAATTATATCACGCCACAAAGAAGTTTCAGAAATTAGCTATTTATGTATCAAGTTGCAAAATGAAAATGAAAGTATTTTTCACACTATACGTGAAGTTGGGCAACACGTTGTGTGTGAAAAACACTAATTTTGCAACGTGTTGCATACAAGATTATCTGTAATTTTGAGTCATATTAATTTTTATATATTTTATATAAGTATTGAGCCTGGAAACAAAAAACTGTCCCAACAGACTGGCAAGTGGCAACCATCACGCCACTGTTTAAAAAGGGCGATTCAAAACTTTGCAACAACTACAGACGAATCTTGTTCTTGAGTACGGTCGCGAAGGTATACGAAAGAAACTTGGAAAAAAGGCTCAGGGAGAAAGTTGAACAACAATTGCAAGAACAGCAGTGTGGATTCAGACCAGCAAGAAGTGCACAAGATCACATATTTACAATCAGGCAGATAATAGAGAAAGCAATAGAGTTTGGAAAAAAAGTATTACTCTGCTTTATTGGTCTGGAGAAAGCCTTTGACAAATTAGAAAGGAAACACATATGGACAGCACTGAAAAAAAGGGGTGGAAAAAGAGCTTATCGTAGCAACCAGAAGTTGATATACTAAAAGCATAAATTATGTAAGGACGCATAACAATACTTCTGAAGCATTCATTTCGTCTGTGGGGGTTAGACAAGGCAGCGTGCTTAGTCCTATTTAACTTGGTGATGGACGAAGTATTAGCAGAAACTAAAGAACTAACCATAAACTATAAAGTGGGTAATCTTAATATGCAGCCATTGTTTATTAAAGAGCTAGTTTACGCGGATGACGTGGTGCTAATTTGTATATGTGAACAAAATCAACAACACAACTTGAACGTCTGGAGCAAGGTGCTACAAAAATATGGAGTGAGAATGAACAGTGATAAAACAAAAGTGCTAAGGGTTGGGAAAGAATTCCAGCAAGTTACAATCTCTCTACAAAACACAATCATAAAACAGGCAAAGTCATTCAAGCATTTGGGTGCCATGATTAGGACAGATGGTCGCATAACTGAAAAATTAAATAACAGGTTGGGGTCAGCAAGCCGAGTTTTCCAAGCCATGAATAAAAAATTCCTGAGAAACAAGAACATATCCAAGAAGACAAAGCTGATTATATTCAACTCAATTATAGTACCAATCATGACATATAGCAGTGAGTCGTGGGTAGGTACTTACAGAAAAACAGAAGGGATTACTACAAACAGCCGCAATGAAGTACCTGAGGAAAGTGGAAGGAGTAACAAGACTGGACCGAATACCTAACGACACCATCCGACACAATTTTAACAGTAAGCCGTTAATCAAAAGAATTGAATCTAATCAAGTACGATGGCTAGGACATGTTGAAAGAATAAAAGAGGACCGAATTCCCAAGAAGGTATGGGAAACTAAAGCACATGGAAGAAGACCGAGAGGAAGACCGAGGCTAAGATGGGGCGACACTGTAACGAAAATCCTCGAAAGCATAGGAATAAGCATGGGAGAAGCTAAAAGGAAGGAGCAGGACAGGAATGCTTGGAAGAAGATCTGCAAGCAATAACTCGACACCGAAAGGTAGAAGAGTTCGCGATTAAGTTAAGTTAGTTAATTTTTATAGTAAATATATTTACTTAAATCTACAAAGTTGTTTTAAATTTTCATATTAGCACTAGTGTCAATATGAAGTCTCACATTGTAATTAGTGCGAATCTACATTTTGAAATTGAAAACGACAACAAAATGTCATTGCATTAGGTTAAAATTACAAAAAGAACTTTCTAACTTTACTGTTTAAATCATGCGCATTTCACTTTCAAACTTAATCAACTAATTGACATTAAAGTCTTAAAAAATATATATTACCTATAAAACAATTAATAATTAAAACTTTTATTTGTTCCTCACTTGTAAATATCAATTTATCAAGTCACTGCATTCACCTTGAAAATGTTTCTTAACTGGCTAGCCAGTAAATTTTTTACTGGCTAGCCAGTAAAATTTTACAAGCGTGCTCATAGATAAATGATAGCGTGCAAAGCCAGAGTTGTCTTCCTTAGTATGTGTCATTGATGAATTTAGTAGCTTGCCAGTTTGACATTTTGAATAAATGGTAAATTTCTAGTTATTTACAAGTGAGGAACAAATAAAATATTCAACAATACACGCAAGGTAACAGGTTTTACTGGCTCGAAAAGGTGACTGGCTCGCCTGCGGCTCGCCAGTCATATCCCTCTGTACCAAGCTAGTAATGCTAAATACTATAAATCCAAGGTAACAAATACAAGTAAATAGTCAGAGTTATTGTTGATGTTTCATATGCTGCAGTGCTCAAAATCTCAATTTTCACTGATACATACAACATAAAATTAATGAATTCGAAGATTGAGTAATACTTGTTGGTTTATTTATAATTTGTTTTAGATGAAAGTCTGACATTAAAGACATAGTAGAGAGGCCAAACTAAATTAACTCGTCAAATAACGATTTTCGTAGGACTGAGTAGGTTTATACCGACAAGTGGTATCTTCTTATTCGGTGGTGTTTCCTGAGTATGAAAAATCATGTTGTCGCTTTCTCAGCCTGTGGAGTGAGGAGCTATGACGTCACAAAGATGGCCATTCTTAGTTCCAGATTTTAGTACAGAAACCGGGGTTTAACCCAAACATCTAAAAAGAAAGTTCTACCCAGCAGCAAACTGTTTAGTACCCTCCTCTTAGTAAGTGGTAAAAAGTTGCGCAACATTGCGCTTCGGGTTTAGGCGGAAGGGGGTCGAAAGCTAGAAAGGTGGTAAAATGGTAGGTTTCAACAGTTTTTCGCGAATATCTCGTTAACTATGAGGTTTAGCGCAAACTTTAACTTATACAAAATTAATCTATATTTAATTTACAATAAAAATGGTCTTATGCATTTTTGACTTCTAGACAAGTGTTACGGAGATATTGAGGGGGCAATGATGTCATTATTTTCTAGTTAGCTTGGGATTCATCGTAATCACTTGAAAATGAGTATGTTTCGTTATAAAGAGTATGTTTCGTTATAAAAAGTACTTAGTAACGCATCATTAACATAGGAACATTTGTATGTGTGTATGTATGTATGTACGCCTATGTGTTTGAATCTGACAATATATCTACATTGCTCCCCTCCTTTGTCGTTTTTATCTTAATTTTGCCTATTTTTCCTTTTAGATAATTCATGATATCGCTTTCCTCTTTCCCACTTGAGCTTTTAGAATTACAGCTACTTAAATTACTTCCATCTTTTGTCATATTTTCCTAAAAATATAAAATCATGTGAATAGCATTGAAACAACAAACTACAAACTTTATCTAATAAGCTTTAATACAAAAAATAATGGATTTTTTTTTCACAATACATGCTTTTCAGTAAATTCAATGTTCTTAAATGGAAAGTGGTATGTACAACGTACATGGTAGTTACATAATAATAAATTACAGCAATCAGTAACCTAAAAATCGTTAAGCTTTTTTTCATGTTGAAGATTATCTTCATCGATGCCGTCGTCAATAATTAGTGCATCTCTGTTGGTGCACCCATGTCCGGAGCAATTCTTGCACATATTGGAGCATTTCTAGCCACTCTGACGACGCTCACAGTTTCTGACACACACCGTATTACAAATGCAAACAATGAGGGAAAGCAATTTTTCAGGAGCAGCTGCCTTATGGTTGCAACTGGACGCAAATAACCGCCAATCCTTTTCCAACTCCACTTTAGCGAATCTTTATTGACATTGAGCCATTGCTGCACTTGATAGTAAACTCTATAAGAGTGTTGTTGTCCAGCTGCTAAAGTGGGGGAAAGTACAGCCAACCTCAAATTTGTGTGTACACGCTCCTTTGCGATGGTCTGCAAGTAACATTGAAGGCGCAGAGTATCCAAATTATCTGCATTTTTTTATGCAAATATCGAAATGAAGAAATGGTTCCAGCATCAGCTAGCGCATCTGGATCTGCATTTGAGTTGTTAAAAGTCAACAGCTTTGTGTAAAACTCCTTGTCACTTTGCACTTTTTTAGAAGGCTTTATTTTTCCCTTTCTATAAATTGAAGAAACGGTATCACATCCTGCGAAAGTGTAAGCTGTCATGACAACATCTTTCATTTCCTCGATACCACGCTGTATGCACCAGTGTAGTAAACTTTTTCTTCTTGGTTAGCTTTCTTCGGTACAATCATCTTCAACTGTTTGTTGGCTGGAGCATGAACAACCAACAAAACCAATAAATCGATGTCATTGCCAATTACGATAGCCTCTGTTTCCTTCTTTGATTCGTCAGTTACTGTAAAAACGATCTTGATGTCAGCACCGCCTTCTGCCTGAATCACTTTGCAGCCAGCTTGCTGTTGTGTACAGTGATTAGAGCAATCAGTTGCATCTTGTTTTTAGTATTAGTTAGAAATTTTGCTTGTCCAAGAGTGACATTAATTCCATCTTCCACTTTCACTTCAACATGTGTAGTAGTGGATGATCTGCGCAAATGTACGAGTATGTCGTCTTTGGTGCTGGGTGCTTGGCCATAACCATCTCGCCTCCCCACTTCCTTGAACCCTTCATATAATACACTTGGAGCGAATATTACGAATTCATAGGCGCAATTTTAGATTGTTTGCCAAACAGAAAAAGTTACATTTTTACCCCCTCCATATATGCGTAATCCTTTACTCGACTGCAAAAATGCATAAGACCATTTTTATTGTAAATTAAATGTAGATTAATTTTGTATAAGGTAAAGTTCACAGTAAACTTCACAGGTAACGAGATATTTGCAAAAAACTGTTGAAACCTACCATTTTACCACCTTTGTGACGTCATAGCTCGTCACTCCACATGCTAAGAAAGCGACAACAGGAGTTTTTTTACTAAGGAAACACCGCTAATTACGATGGTGTCACTTGTTGGTATAAACCTACTCAGTCCCACGAAAATAATTATTAATTCGCTTGGCCTCCCTACTAACATAAAAAGGTTGCGATTTTTTGTGTCATGTAAAAAATTTATATTATAGACACATAACAATACTAAACACTGAGTGTTTAGTTTAGACGAACTTGCTCTATATGTCAGACACATCATTTAGGTACCTCGCACGTCGCACTTACCATAGGAAGTTTGGAAACCACGCCCACACCAATTTTCTTGACTTTTATACCACTTAACATACATAGCGGCTCCACATCCACGTGTAGATCGATCCATTCGTACCAAACGATAATTAGTGATTTTAATACACTTATCAGAATAGTCTGGATTCAGCCTAGTTTCTGAAACACTAATTACATCACTATTATTTTTTAAAACATAGTCTTGAAAACTGGAACTGTTTTATGTAATTGAACGAACATTAATATGATTTAGTGTTCTTAATTGCTTTTTGATTTAGCGATGCTAGTTACACTATCGTTATATTTTATAATCAAATTATCTTCACCACTTTGCTTCCTGGTATGTGATTCACTTCTAATCTTCTGGTAGTAATCTTCCTGCATTTTTGTTCGATTCATAGAAATAGCAAGTTGAAATTGAAAATTTATTTTTTTTTAAATTTCTAAATACTAAAAACATCTTCAGAAACAACCTTAACTTCTAAAGAAGCTGGTCTGTTATCATTAGGTTTTTCAAGTCTATGTACTTTCAAGACATCATATCTTACGTTAGGTGCAATACAGTTGATTACCTACTTCGGTAGCTGTTTGTAAATCATTGTTTGCATTAAGCTTGTATATTGTATCTAATGCTTACTTTTAATTCATAATTTTTACTTCCTTTTACAATAAAGGAAGTATTGGATTCACCCCAAAAATTCGAAATTGAGTTTTCAACAGATCTTCACGTTTTAAAGTCCCCTGAACCCAAAAAACATATTTTTTTTCAGTGGTCTGTCTGTCTGTCTGCCTGTGAACAGAATATCTCAAAAACGAAAAGAAGTATGGCGTTGAAACTTCATATATAAGTTTTGTGTACTATGTAGATGAGACAGAAAGCTTTTGAAAAAAATCGAATAACCGGAAGTAGGTGTTTACTCTTGTGATTTTTCAGTTTTTTTCGATTTTTTCAAAAACGGCTCTAACGATTTTTTTTAAATTTTACATTTTTATTACATTTTTAATGTGTACTGATGTGAAATAGGTGATTTTTCGGTTGAATAATTCTAAAGTGGATTTCTTTTGTTTTTTTTTCTATTTTTTTTATTGACTCCTATTTTAAATAAAATACCCGGTATATTACTACATTTTCGAATTCACCTTAAAATTCTAGAGAAAATTTGTCTCTTCAACTAACGCTCTATTTTGTACCGTTTTTGTAGAATTTCTAATTTTTTAAAATTTTTGACAAATTTTTCAAAATTAAAAATGAAATTTTTGGCTAATTATAAGATCACTGTAAAAGAAAGTTGTGTGAGTGTATCACACCAGATTTTTATTAAAGTAATAACTACATGAAATTCTGAGATTGAGTTGCGACGATGTGAACACAAGTAAAAACAAAAGCATGAGTTGCTGGAGTCAATTAGAACAGATTTTTTCCAGCCACGGCCTTCTATGGTAAAAATTAAATTAAATAAATTATTTGGAAAAATGAAAATTTGGTGAGACTGTCGTATGTAATTTGAGTTGTAGATTCCAAAAAAAACGTAAAATGTACAGAGTGATCCATTTAAAAATCAAAGTTAATGGCACTTCCAATGAAACTGGAAGTCGACCATTTTAACTATCCGTCAATTAAAAATTATCTCTGGCATTCTCGTATCAATTTTCATCCCAATCTATTCGACATAATAATTTTCATTGCTTGCTTGCTTGACGCCACTTTTAGAGCGAACCCGTGGGCCGAATTGGCTGATTTTGGTGTCAATCGACTCAGGGCGACGCAAGTAAGGCAGTAGTAGAGTTTTAAAATTTTTATAAGTGACTTTTTATGTGGATTTTTTTGTTGATAGCTAACCAATCTTGTACAGATTGCATTAAATGAATTATTTCGCGCCCAATTTGGGTGCAGAACGCTAGTTAATAAATAAAAGAGATAGAAGCATGACCTTAGTCTCATTCTCACCCGGTATTCATACGTTTATGTAACATCATGGTCTCAATTATCTTTTTCAGTTTGTAATTAATTATTAAAAAAACCTGTTCTGTTTTGGTAGTTTTAAATTCAGTTTTTGAAGTTCTAATCACTTGCCCTTTCGAACAACTTCATTGTCGAACTACTTCGGATTCAATAAGACCTCCATTCGATCCTGACCGCAGTCAATCAATTTCTTCGCTTAAAACTTGCCTGATTCCACTCGTTCAGAGGTCTCCAGCAATCGTCACCGAGCCGGGGCTGTCTAAATCTTTTGGCTAACTTATTGGCCCAAGTGCCACTAGGATTAATCTACCGAGCTTTTGACTTGGTACCTTCAATTACCAATTCGGTACAGTACGTGTATGTCGTTGTGTAATCTGTATTTGCATTATCGGCCATTTTGAATACACTATTTTGGCCTTATATGGGTGTGCTAATCGCTATTTCAAAAGTTGACTGACATTGCAGTTAGTCCATCAATGTTACTTTCTTTTATCCTATAACTTGCCGTAACTTCACCTTTAGGAAAAACTCCGTCATAATATGATAGGATCTAGGCTTCAGCTGGCGCCAACTAAACTATAATTATACCGGGTGTCTTAAAATGAATTACATCTAGTATGCTTTGAATTTCCCATAATGCAGTCTAAAATTTTACCTGAAATTGGCAAGACTGTAAGTCTATGTCAAATTCGAGGTTAGTAGGTTAGGTTTTGCGTCAGTTTTGACATAGACTAATGCAAAACCTAACCTACTTACCTCGAATTTGACATATACTTACAGTCTTGCCAATTTCAGGTAAAATGATAGATTGAATTATGGGAAATTCAAAGCATACTAGATGTATTTCATTTTAAGACACCCGGTATATTGTGTGTGCTTAGTATAGCGGCATTAGACTACTCCCTGATTAGTTGCAGCGAAATTCAGGGCGTTGAAAACAACACCGTGGCAAATAAACAATAACAAGCACCTTTGATACGCCTCTACCTTCTAGTTACCGTATGATCGAAAACTTTCAACGTCTAGAGGGCTGTTGATTTTTTAAAAATTAAATTTATGTTGACAGGGATGAGTAAAGCTACTTAATAATATAACCTATACAATTTTGACAGATAAACTTAACTTTTACAGGATGTTTAATGCCGAGCACTAGGTGGTTCTGTGTATGGAAGATGCAGCAAGTAATTTTGAATAGCTGTAGTTGTTTTTGTTACTAATATTTTTATGTATTCAACAAGAATGTGTGTATTTATTGAAATGACAATCCTGACATAACCTTAAACTGACAGATATAAAATTCCAATGTGACTTTTACTACCACGACTGCCAACACATTTTTTTGACAAAATAATTCCACAGCCCTCTAGACGTTGAAAGTTTTCGATCATACCGTACTACTACTTTTCCATGGAGAGTGCAGTTCGATGAACTAAACTTTGTAAGAAATACTAGTTAACCTCTTGTTTGTTATCCTAAAATATTGTTAAGGCTCCACGTTGCCAGGGCCTAATATTTATGTTAAGTTTATAATTAAAGTTTAATCAATTTAATTATCCTACTTATTTATTTTGGATATTCAAAATTATTTCATGCTGCCCCTTGTAGATACACTTGACTGAAAATCAGAGCGAATTCCTTTTATCTAGATTGCTTATTCTGCAATTTGATGTTCCTATTTTAATTATGACAATTCAAGAACTTCTGTCAAATAATACGTCAAACCAGTTTTGAAAATGCAATTACAAATACTTAATCGTTACATTTGCTATACGACAATCTCAAGTAGTAAGTACTTCCTTAATTAAAATTAATTTATTTTAATCTTTATTTTTTTAGTTCTTATTTAATACCTAGGTTCATTTAACTTTTATTGAACTTAGCACTCTCCTCTGCTGAAACCAATTTATCTAACTCTGTAACCGATCACACCACAACTGTTCCACTCAAAACCTCGGCGAAGGCCTCAACTGTACACCAAACTGCCAAAATGTCCAAAATCAGGATCCAAATTAACCCAGGAACCTAGTTTGCCCCATGAATCAGCCTACACAGCTCCACCACAGCACAGATCCAAACAGACCTCAATCGTAGTTGCGTTACTTTAATATTCAATCCAAATCACTCATTTGAAGTCCGTTATAGCTTAGCACCAAGAATCCTGACCAGAGACAAGCCACCAGACATCACTTGACAAGCCTCTCAAACATGCTCACTCTGCCAACGACTTCCATGCAATCCTTTTCCTTTGTAAATTGTTCCTTGTTATCCAATCCAATCGATGCAAATGTAAAATGTAATCTTACAATAAACTTAATTTAGTATTCCTTTCCTTTTATTTGCTTTTGTAGATTATAACTGTTTTAGTTTGGTATTCTCACCACATTCTTTATCTTCCTCCATATAGTCTGCATATCTTCCATCCTTTTAACATTTTATATTTTATTCCTTGTACACCACGCCAATTTTATTTTAAATATTAACCCTTCTATTCATCAAACATGCTTTTAAAAACTTTTAAAATGGTTTATTTATTAATTTCCAATTACAAAATTCTGTTACATGCTTTTGTTTAAAAATTTTCTATATCAATAAACACACCTCCTTAGCGATCTAGCATATTTTTTTAGACCAACACACTATAAAAGCTTTATTATTTGATTAATACCTACTATGTTCAATAGTAACGGGTGGGGCACGAGACCCAAGTGTTTTTGGAATGGTTAGTACGAGGCCATTAGAAAAGGGAGGGGCATGGGGCAGGTTACATTCCATTCCTTGACTCATAGCATTTAACTTTCAGTAGTTTCAGTTGCCATCATAGAGCCGTGGGCGATAGACCAACGCATATACGCGTATGATTGTTTTTTTAGGAGTAGCGAGTCGGTAACTGCGGTTCAGCGTGAGTTCCGACATGAGTTCAATATTTATCGAAATGACTGTTCCCAGGCGTGACACAATCTTAAGTGGGTTAACAATCTTCGAACAGGATGCTCAATAATGAAAAAGAGTGCTCGGCCCTCAACGTACTGTGCGTACTCTACTTTTTTCATTATTGAGCCTTCTGTTCGAAGATTGTTATCCCAACGTAAGACTGTGTCACGCGAGGGAATAGTCATTTCGATGAATATTGAACTCATGGCGGAACTCACTCTGAACCGGAGTTACCGACTCGCCACTCCTAAAAAACAGTCATACGCGAATATGCGTTGGTCTAGCGGCCACGGCTCTATGATGGCAACTGAAACTACTGAAAGTTAAATGCTATGAGTCAAGGAATGGAATGTAACCTGCCCCACGCCCCTCTCTTTTCTAATGGCCGAGTACTAACCATTCCAAAAACACTTGTTCCCGTGCCCCACCCTGTATATTTCGAAAAAGTATTTGTCATCAATTTCAACTTTCATTTTAGATATTAAATTAGGTTAGAATCCTTCTGTTTCTCAATCAGCTTTATTTAATTAAATTATACATTCTATTTCCTTTCTATTCTAAATGCATCTTAATAATTTTAATATCCATTTCACATCTAAATTCATCCCCATTATTTTCAATTACTGTTTTCTTTTAATCTTATTAATCTGATTTTTACACCCTTGTACCAATATCATACAATATGTTTGGTATTGACTTAGACAAGTTCTTACTTGGGTCTTAGTTATCATTTTAGTATTAGGAAATATGAGATGTGTTCAATTAAAGACTGAGTGCAGCAACCACTCAGTGGGGTTTAGGTAATGCAGCAGCTTTCGGCACACCCCAATATCTGCAATCTTTCTCTAGCTACAGCAATTGAAATCAGGCCGTACTTATACCCACTGCTTTTTAAAAATTAAGAAGCTTGAAGAGTAACGTGTTTGCAACAAAATGTTGTGCAAAACTCGGTAAAAACTTTACGAAGACGTTTGATGTGCAATGCTGTGACTGGTTCAGGCGTTTTAAAGCAGGAAGAACGTAATCCAGTAAAGGTCCCCAATTTGGACGATCATCCACGTCATGGGAACACATTCCGCGTTGTGATTAATGAAAATCGCCGTTAACCATCGGAGAAGTTGCTGAGGAAGTGAACATCAGCATAAGACCATGCCATTCAATTTTGACGGAAAAACTTGAGATGCATCTCGTCTCTGCAAAATTCACCATGTCATTCGTCACACCTTGTTCACCAGTATTTGGAAAAATACGAAATAACCTTTGCGTCACAACCACCTTACTCTTCGGATTTGGCATCCACAGATTTCTTCGTTTCAAGTTGAACAAATTCTTGAAAGGACGTCGTTTTCAAATCATAAAAAATATTTAGGAAAATATGGCACAGGAAGGGAATACTTTACAGAATACAATGCTTAAGAAAATTATATCATATGAAATCAAGTTTTTATAGCAAAACTTCGGTCTTTAATTGAACACTGGAACGCGCGTGGCCAGCCTACGTCTGGCCCTGCCACCGTAAAGAAACGGTTAACAATAACAATGCTTGCTTAAGCTGGTAGCCAGCCTACATCCGGCCCTGCCAGCGTAAAGAAACGAAACGCTTGTTGTTGACGGTCTCGCCACTTGGGCTTACGCTTGGCATGTGTTCTCGCGCTAGTGCTTACGGTCGGCCGGCGGCATCAGCTCTTATAATATAAGATACCTCGTATGTGTTTTAAAAAAGTGTAGCATGATTTCCTTTAACTGTAGCAATAATCTGAAATTAATTATCATCCAACGTTTTAAGTATACGTATTACGGTTCCACACTTTCCTTAATCCACTCTAGATAATTTACTAGTTTAATATTGCAATGACCTAGTCGTCTTGTTTGTTATTATTTTGGTACAAAATCAATAAGTTAAATTAAGGTAAATCACCACACAATTCTCAGGTTGATTTTTATACTGTGATCACTTTTCCTGTCAGTAATTTAAGGCTAGTTAAAATGAAATGTATTTGCTGATGTTCAAAATAAAATGGTTGAATGCCCCTTTCATACTATTTTATTGAACTGCAATATTATTTAAGCTAGCTCTCGGCAAACACAAAACTGCTTATCTCAGGTTGGGTTCAGAAATTCACTATATTCACAAATTAGTAGTTCATTTTAGATTATTCGTCCTTGGGTAGCTCATATACGCAGTTCTGGTAGATAAAATTTACAATCTGTCAGATGAGAGAAAAACTTCGCCAGTGCAACAGCGATTACATGAATGTTTAAAAAAAATCGTGAAGTTAACCAGCAATCGTCAGGTAATTTGGTTCAATTATCGCTTGGCAACAAAACATCAACTTCATTGTTACAGGAATGACGTAGATAGGACGCCATCCATGCACTTGTTCTGCTGCTTGGAAATACGCCATGCAATTTTTGGATTATTACTGCGTAGCTGGACCCTTGGATATGCGATAGGCCTCTTCAGTAAGGTTCAATCTCGTATTTTACTAAGTTTCGATGATCGATGATCGGAGATGACGCTGCTGGCATTTCTCTGCTGAAAACGCTCCCCTGGCTGCAACCTTTACGCGCTGTTGTGATGCAGTGCAGATATCTGGGTTCCGATGAGTAATTGTGCCGGAATCGAGGTTTTAAAATTTCAGTTGTCGGCTGCCGATCTTCAGTAGCAGATGAGATTGTAATTTTATCGTGGCGGAAAATGCCACAAACACTTCCACAGCTGGGTAATGATGCGTATAATAAAATGCAACACTTTAAATACTGGTAAACACTTTTATTCTCGTAAAAACATTAATTTTAAGAGATTACAATTTCGCCCAAACTGTCTTAATTTATTATTTCAATTGTTCTCCTTATTTTTCTTACAAAAACGCATCGCGTTGCTATGTTACCGCGATAATTTTTGTTAATTAGAAATTAGTTTTGATAGCAAAATACACAAATGGAGTAAAGTTTGATTACATAAATCTTAAATTAACATTTTCTTAAATATAAAAAAATGCCCGTTGCTTATAAATTTCATTGTTTCTTGCGTTACGCACACAAATGTTTTAACATCATTGCTCTGCTTTTTCACTTTGTCTTATTAATGCACTGGAAATTGCGTTCAAATTTACACACATTGCTCGCTTTCTTTCTTTTCCGTTGCCTAATTTTGGGATTGCTCTTTGCAATTTTCTATTATCCTTTATTCCGATCTCATTTACATTTCAGATTGCTTACCATTCACTAACCTGTAATTTTATTAATAATTACGCTCATTTTGTCTGCACATAACAAACCTTTTGTGTCAATTAATTTTGTTTGGCCTGGTGTTAAATATGCAGAAACCTATTTTATTTGATTATATTACTTTATTCAAACTTTCTAAAATATGCTTTGCTTATGCGTGCCTTTATTCGTTTAATTACTACTTCACGCATTTCATTACCAATGCATTTAACTCTGTGCTTTATTGACTTGGCTAAATATCTTGCACTGCAAACAGAGCCAAGTTGTAGGCTTAAAACCATCTCATAATATGCTTCCGGAAATCCTGCCTTACAGCTCACTGTAAATGATAGTACTACTTCTTGCTGCCATTGGTTTCTATGAGAAGACATAACAGGTCCACCACTGTTTTCTTTATATATGAATTTATTGTCACGCTCCAATTCTCCGTTGCAAAGATGACTGTCCGTTAACTGTCTCTCAAACTTCCTATGAGCAGCCACGCATTCATCATTAGTTATTAGTTCAACCAATTTCTTTATTTTAATGCAATTTCTCAACCAACAAAATGCACTAAAGCAAATGTTATTCATAGTTGCTAGGTAATGAGATTGTCAATTGTTAAAAAAAAGAAAAAACAAGCTTTAATGTAGTTAGCTGGGGTTAATTGGGCTCCCAAAAATTAACAGCATTTATCAATAAAAAGTTATATTGTGTTTCCCAAAAGTGTTTTAATTGTTCTCCAAGTCGTTGTGCATATGTGGGTGTATAATTTGTCCAGATAGTAAATCCTGGTGAAAAGGGAGATTCATCCGCAAGAATAGCCAGAGTGCGATCCACTTCGGAGCTCTTTTGTGAAGAGTTGCAGCATCGGCCAGCCAGAACTGAAAGTGCAGGCTTTAGAGCAGTCTCCCAGGATAACCAGGGTGCAGAAATTATCAGCAGAAAGCAATCAGCGAGCCAGGCATTGAGGTGGCGTCATCTAATAGATTTGCCTGACGTGGAAGTCTCCAGTTGCCAGGTATTTACCACAGTTTCCAAATGCCGCAGGCCTTTGGAATCAAAGGCTTCATCAAGAGCAGGCTTTTTACAAGCCGTACGTGCAGATTCCAGTCCCCAGGCTCTTTCCAGAATTTCGTAATTTGCTTAACGTCCTTTGAAAATGCAGTTTGGAGCATTAAAGGCAAAATCAAACAAATGAAAACCACCGCTTCCTTTGACATTTTAAAACAAAACAAATTTGCCGGAATTGACGAAACAGTGATTTGAATAATTTACCTGATGTAGTTTTGCCGTTTTAGTCTGTTTTGAATTCAATTTGAGCTGTTTTTTGTGCCAGCAAGTAATTTTGAGGTTGGATTAAATTGTAGGTTATAAACCTGTTTGTCATACAGTTATGCATGTGTCATATTTGTTAATAATTATATTGAGTAGCAATTGTGCTACAGATTTGGTGAACATAACCTGAGATTAAAAATAATTTCATGCTATACCGGAGCTTAGCCACATTTAATTTTTAAATAAATAGAATAAAAAGTGGCAATAAACCATTGTTCAAACTTTGTTTGGCCATGAATTTGAAGTAAAAAGTGTAAAATGAACTGTAATCATGTAAACGCAAAAGTTCGCGCAATTAGCCCACAAGAGCTGCGTAACGCGTGCTAGATAGGATGTTTGTAAACAAGACTCGGCAGTTTGCGTCGAGTTTCTGTGTCATATTACAAATTAATGCAAGGAACACATGCAATCGAGTGAAAGTTCCGAGTTTACAAAACAAACGCTGCAGTTTTGCAAGTGTAGTATGTGGTATTTCAAAGCACAAGCGGTGCAAGTTGCGAGGCTAGTAGGTCAAATAACAAATCAAGCGTTTAGAATTACGTTAGTTAAAACGCATATGAATGTAGTTTTAATAATAGATCGTGAAAACACGGCACACATTTTTCTGTATCTAACCCTGTAATATCAATATTAATTCAATGTACCTTTAGATATGATCGTATATGCATTGATAGTGGTGAACAAAGGCTACAAATGTTTGTAACGAGAGGGTTAGGCCTGACTCTCTCACCCTATCTCTTATAACAACGAAATAAACTCCAGCTCCTGTTAAAGAACTAATCTGGTTCTGCAAACTATAAAAAAGTGCTAAACTTCAGAGTGAATTTGGCAACTTTTTTTTACAACCATTCGTTTGGCAAGTCAAAATAATTACAATAGTTTTAATTAGACCCGGCTTGGCATAATTAATTAATTATTAAAACCACTTAATATTTTTTTATGTTAGGTAATTTATTTATTAAATCAGTCCTGAAAATTAGGGCTTTACCTATCATATCAATATTTGGAAAACTCTCCGTGATGTTAACTTTCCACTTTTAAGATGCTTCTTTACTTTAGTCGCTCTCCAGGAAAATACGGGAATGCTTGCCTTTAACTGAACCTGGGTCGCACCTTCAAAATAAAGTCTCCCAATGTTCATTTGTGCTTACGAACTAATCACGCACTTTCTCTGCCAGCTTCAAGCAGACGTTGATGCACTCTGCAATCGCGCACGAGTTCATCGCGGTATGGGCACACATCTTAAGCGTGCGCTTAAATTTTTACTCGCTTTACTAAACCCATATATGTATTAGTTACTATATTGCTAGTAGGGCCTGGGAACGGCCGAAAACATAATGGCGCCGACATAGTCTCACTCTGAGTATTACTCGTCTGCCTGAGAATTCGAACTCCGCCTTTAGAAGTGAATTTTAAACTTGACGACTTCTTCACCGCGCGGACGACGCCGACGCGCTTACGCACAGCTCACCATATACTTTGAAGAGTTGGTTGTCTGTCTCACTTATTTTCTGGCTTCCCCACTCATAGCCGCTAGCAATATAGTAGTTATTAGATATATGACTAAACCTAAGTATGAACCGCCATTAACAAACAGTAAATAAGATACTAGTACAATTCAGCTGCATATGAAAATGTTATTTGCACTTAGTTGAGCTAGGTCAAGTTCCCGTTACATTGAGAACTTTTGTTTTTGTGCAAAATTACGAAAAAAAGTTTTTATTTAAAACTTTCAAATGTTTGATGCAGAGTTAACAATCTTGTAATCCAGTGAGATGCAGTTCCTTATGTTTAAGTAGTAGAACATTTTTTAAATAGTGACCTTAGTTACATTGACTTCTTTTGTAATAAATGACATTTTCCTTCATATTCCTCCGTATTTGTGCAGTGGGGATTAGTATTTTTGTTAAAAATAGAATATAGTGCTTTTTCCATAAACCAGCTATTCGCCGATCGCCACGCATTTTTAGAAATATAATTTTTACATGTCCACAATACATATTGTAAACTGATTCCTATCTTTGGTTAGTTGGATTGCTTAAATTTCTTAGATAAGAAAAGTACGAGTGCAACCTTTATTCTTTATTGTTTATATTGCTGCTTTGCTTACTATATCCATTTTTATGGTTTTTTTATCAGCCACGTTGATGTGGATTTCCCAAGTTATGTATAGTTCATTTTTTTCATATGGAAATGCAAATGGCGAAATTATAGGGAAACCACTGGTAACAATTATCACTAAATTGAATTGTGTTGTTACATAAGCTTCTGGTTATTATTTTTTCGGTGAAGTTAGGTTTTATATTGACTGGTTGACATCTTAATTGGCTATTTTAAATGGTAGTTCTAGCTATTATTAACTTGAAATGTGCTTCATGTTTTTTTTTGGGTATTGCGCTTGTCTGAAAATTTTTAAATATTAAATATCGAACGTTTCGAGGGATATATATTTAATATTTTTAATTTTTGAGAGTGGCGAACTACCCAAAAAAGAAAATGAATTATATCACGCCATAAAAATGTTTCAGAGATTATCTTGAAATGTGATTTTATAATTTGGTTTTAACTAGGTAGGCATTGCATTGAGCACAATTTCAGTTTATAATGGCCAGAACTATAATTTAATAGATATTAACGAAACCAGTTTGATTATGAACATTTTAACAAAACGAGTATGATTGTGAAAACGAGGTGGTGTGCTGAGTTTTGCCACAATCAAACGAGTCTCGTTAACTGCCAAAAGCAAAAGTGTATTGTTCAATATTTTATCTTCATCAATAAATTCTGGTTCAGTGTATTTTTCTATATAAAAAGAGTGCTGTAATATCCATTACCGCACTGAGTGCGGTAATATTTGTACATTACCGCGCTATCTTAACGATACTAAAATTAATTTGGTAAATAGTCTATAACAACACTGATGAAGATAAAATAATTTAGATGTCAACCAGTCAACATGAAACCTAACCTCACTACAAAAATATTAGCCAGACGCTTATGTACCAACACAATTCAATTTTAGTGACAATTATATCCGATCAGAATTTTAAAATGTAAACTCTTTTCCTGCTTAAATCAGTGTGTAATCATAAATAGTCTGCCAAAAATTTATTAAATTTTAGGATGACCACCATCGACACCGAAAGATAAAAGAGGCTAAAGATTATGAATGAGCGAATAATGGCGCTAGCAACTAATTATTATGATGCGAGCAAAACATCTATTTACGTCAGTGACAGAAGGTTGAGTTAATTTCCTTGAGTGTATTTTTTATTAGTTGAAAAATATCTGTATCTTTATTGCAATGATAGCTATCCTCATTCCATGATTCAAAATATAATCATAATTCGGGGTTTAATATTTCAATAACGCAAAACTTTTAGTTTTGTACAAATTATAGACCACTATAATAAACTCTTGGAATTAAGTAGCTCATATTTTTAAATTAAACTAATAAAATTTTGATCGAAATAAAAGTTCTTGCTTTCAATAGCATGGAACAACAGCATAAGAGAAAATTTAGCATTCCTTCGGAAAATTTTGCAAATCATTATTTTATGTTCTCCACATTTTAGGTCTTCTGATTTTTTAATATTGCCTTAAATATAATGCTTTTAGAGGAAAACGTTAGAAGAACGCATTTTTAATTTGCATAACAACGAATTTAATTTGTTCTCGATCTCAACTAATCGACGTTGGGACGATAGTTTTCATCTAGACAATTGTAAAAGCCGAAACAATTAGTTAAAAACCCCTAACCACAGAAATATTGAACAAACTCTAAATACGTATTTTGACAGCTAAGCTGTCATCTTTAGCAGCCCTAAACAGAGACCAACCCTGCAAAGTTGACTGGAATAAATCTTTGAAAAAATTATCTCCGCCAAATTACAAACATAAAATTGGCTCAGGCGATGATTTGGTTAAGAGAATATCTTCGGGAATTTGCATTTGCTACAATTCATGAATCACAGTGTGTTGTTTTTTAATACATTATTGAATATTGTTTGATATTCATATAGAAATTTCTGGTGTAGCAACCTGTTTCTACACATCGGCCACTGCTAAGGTTACCACTTTTTAATTTATACAAACGCTGAGATACTTCATAAGTAAAAAAGGGTTTTCTGCAATGAGAAACGCAGAATATTTTTAGAAAACAAAAAGCAAGCAAATAAAAATCATTTTTTATTCATTTCTATTAATGGTTAGCAAATGTAATGAAAGGTGTATCTTAAATACTTGTCCATATCGTACGTCGTACTACACACGCATTGTTTCTGCTATATATTCAAAATGAAACATCAACACAGACGGTTTGCATTCATATCCAAGTGCCAACAATCGATGATGCAGCTAAAGGGATTATTAAACAGCGCAAGAAGGCACAGATTATACAAAGAGCATATAAGAAGCAACCTACGAATTACTGAAGATTACAAGAAGTTGCTGGTGGCGTGTCAATCAGTGTTTATTAACTAAAAGCGAAAAGTACGACAAAATTGTGAGGTTATAGTTTCCTGAATGACATTTACAAAGACAATTCAAAATGCAGATCAACTAATTACACTTACAGATAAACAATTGTAAATCATATCGCTATGTAACCTAGGGAGCCGCTTGTATTTTTTTATGTTGAGAAAGCCAAGCCGAAAGCTTGTGTGTTGTTTGGCTTTCCGATTTTGATAAATTTTGTTGATAAAAGTAAATATTTTATGCCCAGTTGTGCGTTTTATTTATTTGCTTGTATGCGGAGGCCAGCTGTGGTTAAATTGGCAAGGTTCTGGAGTGCACTTTCAAAATAAATTGGACCTGGAGCGTAGCTTGTGCGATATCGTTTTCGGGGCTAAGATTCTACAAGTTTTGGAGCTGCGTGAAGCAGAAAGGAAAGCACCTAGAAGATGCTTTATTCGTGATCCAGAAGCAGGTAGCAGCAGCTGAAATATTGCCAGGAAGCAGATACGGGCTTGGCGTCATTTCCAATCAGAGTCTGTACGAGTTCCTCCTTTAGAGCCGAGATTCTTCAAGATTGGGAGCTGCGGAAAGCGGACAACAAAGGGCAGCACATAGAGGATGCCTTATTCGTGGTCTATAAGAAGGTAGAAGCATCAGAGAGCTTTCCAGGAAGCAAATACAAGCTTGGCGTCCTTGTGGAAACCGTAAACGAGATCGGCGTTCTTTGAAGAAAAAAATAAATGAAAGATGGCGTCCTTTTGCACTTGAAAAATCAACTATAGGTAAGTCAAACTACTTGATTATTATGAAAGCATTGTTGTAATTTACCTGAGGTGAACTGATTGAGTGGTGATTAATTTGTTGTCAATATACGCTGAATTTTCAGTGTTTCGAACAGCTTTGTTTGGGGTTAAATATTTTATGGTTATCTGTCATTCGTCAGAATCGACCATTTGCTATACAATCGTTAAATTCACGAACAGTGTAAGAATCCAACCCTGCAGATAGGAGTCTCAATTTGCTAGCCGGCGCAAAAGCTTTAATACGTTGCAAATGGATAGAATATAGAAAGAGCAACATACCGTTATTACACTGAAGCATAATTAAATAATAATATTTTTAATTAGCTAGAGAGAGGCAATAAAATTCAAACTAAGGATTATGTAATGGATTTTATTTATTTATGGTATTACAAATAATATTAATGTATAGAGTTAACATGGTAGTAAAGCATTACAATATTATACCTTTGCTTACAATAAAATCAAAGATTATACGCTGCGGCATCGTGCAAGATTTTTTGTGGTGATTTTATTTTTATTAATATAACCAACTTTCGGTGAAGTTAATGTTAGACATTATTACAAAATTAGCGTAACCCAGAGAAACTATAACAAAACCCGGAGTCCCGAGATTTGATGTTGAAACCCTGAGACTCCGGGTGAAACCCTGAGAGGTGGTCACCCTAGCCACTGCATCGGCCACTGTACAGATGCAAACTCTACATATTTTGATAGTACACTACTGAGTGAGTCTATCGATGCCGTTTTGACACCGGAAAACGTAAGAAATTGTAATATCTATTAGTTTTGATCCTGGAAGAGATAACAAATAATGTTTGATTTCATATAAACTGTTGCTTGATTGAGAATACGGGGCGAACAGGATGGCGCTTTTTACTTCCTTTTACAATAAAAGTATTGGATTCACCCCAAAAATTCAAAATTGAGTTTCCAACAGAGCTTCACGTTTTAGAGTCCTTGAACCCAAAAAACATATTTTTTTTCATTAGTCTGTCTGTGTGTCTGTTTGTCTGCCTGTGTGTCTGTCTGTCTGTGAACAGAATATCTCAAAAACGAAAAGAGGTAGGGCGTTGAAACTTCATATATAAGGTTTGTCTACTGTGTAGATGCGACAGCAAGCTTTGGAAGAAAATCGCATAACCTGAAGTAGGTGTTTACTCTTGAGATTTTTCAGTTTTTTCGATTTTTTCTTAAACGGCTCTAACGATATTTTTTTCAAATTTTACATTTTTATTACATTTTTAATGTGTATTGATGTGAGAGAGGTAATTTTCCAGTTGAATACTTCTAAAGTGGGTTTCGTTTGTTTTTTTTAAATTTTTTTAAATTAACTTCTATTTTAAATAAAACACCCAGTATATTATTACATTTTTGAATTCAGCTTAAAATTCTAGAGAAAATTTTTCTCTCCAACTAACGCTCTATTTTGTACCGTTTTTGCAGGAATTGTAATTTTTGAAAATTTTTGATAAATGCTTGAAAACGTAAAATTAAATTTTTGACTAATTATAAGATCACTGTTAAGGGAAGTTGTGTGCGCTTATCACACCAGATTTTTCATATAATTATTTGTGTTTGTTATTTGGGCCTAATCTCGTGGCCTCCAAGGTTACCTGACCTTACTTCTTTATATTTTTCTTGTAAAAGGTTATCGAGAATGAAATTCATATGGCTTTTAAATAGATCTTTAAGCAATAGGATAGCTATAAAAAAGGGGCGAGCTATAAAGTATATTAAAAATGATGGGGAAATAAAAGATTAATGTAACGATTTAGTAATTAATTTGATTGTAGCATGGGTTTTATTTCGTTGATATTATAGGGTACATACTAAAGGATAAGAGATACAAAAAAACTAGTATACGTCTCTCGTTCTCTTTTTTCGTGTTGAGTTTAATGGCGCAATCAGATCTACGCGAACTAGATTGGTTTAGGAAATACAGAGTAATTCTCAAAATCTGCTGTTTTTTGTAATCTCTTGTAACTTCTTAATTAGCGGAGTTACAGAAAAATTGTAAATACAAAAAAACATGAGAATTTTTACGTAGAATCCAGTGGCGTACTTTAAAAAATTATGAGGGTGCTTATTTTTAACAAATTTTGAAAATTTGCATTTTTTAATGGGACATCCTATATCTGGGTAGCTCATAAAATATAAAATAATACGATTTTTTTAGTTGGCCATTGGGTTGAATCGCTATTATTTTTTGTTTTAGAACGACATTTCAACGTTTTGAATAAAAATCGTCACTCAGAATAAAATGGGGAATATTAATATATACAGCTATAATCAGACCAATATTTACTTATGGTTGTAGTATATGGAGCTCAACATTTAAAAAAAAATTAGTTGCAGATTCTACAAAACAAAGTGCTGTGAACAATAACTAATGCTGAATGGTTCGTAAGAAAGTCACAGTTGCATCGAGAAAAGGATATTCCCACAATACAAGAATTCATCACAAAAACAAAACAGTAGACCTTTTATCAAGTGACAGTGACTAAATAAATCAACCTCGGTAATCGGCCCCTCATAATTGTAGTGCGCACAGTGCCTCATGGTGCCATCCTATTTTAACTATTATAAACATTAGTGACAGAGGTCTTTAGGACCTCGCTAGTGTGGTATTATGTGACACATATCACTGAACATTACCATGCATAGCAACATTGCTGAACTGGTATAAACAAGTTGAAAAAAAAACGGCTAGCAGCTGCTGAGGACGATTCGAAATAAGGTCCTAAGATATTGTAATGGCCGCCCACTACTCGATTAATTGCTTCAATTAATAAAAATATTTAGAGCCACCATACATATTATTTTTAATTCTGGGTTCGTCACATATCAGATAACTAATTTTGGTTCTCAGGGATAATTAAATGAGCGGTCTAGTGATATGCTTAACCTGAATGATCGTACGCCCCTATTTATAATGTAATCTACTTGCAACTTGAATTATTGTTGGCTAACTCATAGCAGAACAGAGCTCTTATTCAAGGTCTGGGTTCACAATTTTAGATTTAAAATTTTGATCGCACTCCTATGGTTCGTAGGTCAAAAGCAACCTAAATGCTACAACGGAGCTAATCTGTCATATAATTTTACGTCTTTATGAAAAACTAGCAAATGCAGATCGTTTTTCGTGTTTGTGATATGAATTACTACTCAATGAGCAAATTAAATAGGTAAGTTTTTTATTTTCCCGCTTTCTTATAGCGTCGGTTGATCGTGTTTTGTTTCTAGCCAAAACCCTCCACTTCGTTGCTTCGAAATAATGACGTCAAGGAATCCTAACCTCAATTCTGGACTTCTACTGGAAGCTACTGAAGCTATTAAATCGCCGTGAATCTGCCAAGCAGCAATGCTATTCCACTCCCGGGTAGGTTTTACGGTGGTACATGTACAATTTTGCTTCACAACTAACCTTGCAATTTTTCCAGGTGCTGTCCGATGATGTCCGGAGAGGTGATAATGTGCCAGATCTTCTCTCAGCGAGCAGGAACCGTGGTGCAGGCCTTGGAGGAGCTGGACTGGTGTGCCGCCGATGTAGCCACGAAGTCAGGAACCTCGGAAACCGCCTCTTGCTGTTAAACGTAGGCCAAAATAGGATGGCAAACGTCCCTCGGAAGCCGTTGTGGATCGGAAATATTTTGTAGTGGCCGATTTTAAAACCCACACTTGTGCTTGAACACTGCTATGTCGTGAACACTCTGGTAAAGTTTCGGAGCTGTATTTTAATATTTACTATATAAAAATTAGGTTTTTCTGGGAGAATAAAACTGGGCTGTCAGTAAAATTATTTTATTTTTAGTTGTTATTAACATTTGCACATCAATACAAATAGGAAATCAACTCTGTTCAATTGACCTTTTTAACAAATAAATTCTTAAAATCTAACTAATTTTACAATTCTACCTTATATACTGAATTGTCCTTGGATTTTTGTAATCATTGTCTTACATTATCACTCGCGTTGCACCGTTTTAAATGTCTTTTCATTCACTTATTGCACTGACTCATGTTTCTTTTCGCGCACATCCTCTTTTGATCACTTCTGAATTCAATTAAAAGTCCATTTCATTGTTATACTTGCTAATCAATAAACTGTTTGTAAATTCAGCAAATTTCCAATATTGTTGTTCCATTTTCCTTTTTTTATTTATGATTTGCCTTTAGCTTTGACCTCACTTCGTGCTCGTTGCACCCTGCTTTGCCTTCCTCCACATTACCTTATTATGATATGCTTACAGAGAATTGTTATTAATGAATTATGACTTGCAAAATACCCTCGACCAGCATTTACTAATTATTTTCATAATCGATTCATTATTACAAATTTACATTGATTAAATAGAACATGAATCCAACCTCTATGATTTGAGCTCTGCCTTGTTCTTTATGTTAGGAGAATTAATTTCTTTATTACTTGCATAGCTTTGCACATATTATTCCTAAATTCAAGTCTGATTAATTTTTATTTTATTGCAATTAGATGCCATTTCTCAATCTAAGCTTGTCTGAATTATTCATTATTTTGTTGTGCTGTTAGAAGTGAGACTCAGGGCTTAAGACCATCTCATATTCCCCCGAATTTTTGATGATTAAAATGACCACGCATGAGCTTTCTGTGGTATCATACGTTGATTTGCATGTGTCGTTATTTTAATCGTCACAAATTTCCATTGTACTTATAAAAATCTCCTTTAATCATCCCCAATCTGACGTTACGGCTCCTTTCAATCTTTATTATTTACTTATCCCTATCTTATTTTAATCTATACCCTAATTAACTAACCTAACTTATAAAGAGTGGCTCAACATTTGGCTAATACTATCCTAATCTAACCTATTCTACACTATCTCTGTATGGGCACATTGCTGAGATATGGAAACGTTCCCTGATTTTGCCATCAACTTCGTTTATTAGTTCGTATGTGTTTTCATTACTTAACACCTTGTGTACTCGGTATGGTCCTTCATAAGCGTTCAGGAATTTCGCACATATTTTCTCTCCTATCTGCTACTCTAAGTTTCTTGATTATCACCAAGTCTCCGATTTTAAACTTCATGCGTTTCTTTATCCTTTTATTTTGTTTCTGTTCGTAGCGATTCTGTATCCTTCTGACTCGTTGCCTAATTTTCTCCATTAGCTCCATTACTTCTGTAGCCTCTTCTTCCTGCCTCCATGGTCTGGCTGGTACCACGCCTTTGCATATTGTTACAGGGCTTATCTCGGTCGTTATGTTAGGTACATTGTTAATAAAATCTTCTACCTTCGACAAATATTGCACCCACCTATTATGATGTTCGTAAGTCAGAATCCTCAAGTACTTGATTGTTTCCTTTATGTACCGCTCTGCTACATTAGATTGCGGGTGTCGTATGCTGCAGAAGTATACTTTGATTCCTTTCTGTTCCAAGTTGTTGATCATCCTTGCATTCCTAAAATAACTAGCGTTGTCGGCCAAGATCTTCTTTGGAGTCCCTACTTCTTCTTGAAACTTTTCAATGGATTTTATCACCTGTTCTGTGTTGCTGTGTCTTGCTGGGTACAGTTTAATGTATTTCGAGAATACGTCCACCATGATCAGGATGTGTCGATACCCATATTGTCCCGGTACCAAGTTTCCCAGATAATCGATCGCGACTAGCTCTAATGGTTCGTTGACTCGTATGCTTTTAATCACGTTTTGATTAGTATGATTCTTCTCCTTTGCTAATTGACAGATCTTACAACAACTTGTGAAGTGCTTAATAAATTTAATATCGTTCTTGGTGTAAAAACATTCGCGAAACATCAACCATGTTTTTCTTCCCCCGCAGTGTCCGAACGTTTGATGGATTTCTTTCACCACATTAACTACATCTTCTCTGCATAGTACTATTAATTCTTTTCCACCTAGAAATTTTACCAATAGACCTTCGACAATTTTAAAACCTTTGTATTCTTGATTTGGACTATCTTGCACTAAATTTCTTATTTGTTGGAGTTCTAAATTTTCCTGCTTGGCTAATAATTCTTCCTTCGAATATCTTCCCTGTTGATAAATTTTTTCTATCCCTACCATTAATTGTTTCTGTCGTTTACTTTTTGCTGCATCCTTTCTGCTTAAGAAATCTGCTACGATATTCATGTTGCCTGGTCTATGTCTTATTTCAAAATTATACTGTTGCAAGTACAATGCCCATCTGTATAATCGGTCGTTATGGAATGTTTTATTCTTGAGGAACGATATGGCTGAATTATCTGTCTCGATGTAAAACTTGTTTCCAGTTAAGTAAAATTTTAATTTGTTGATCGCAAATATGATAGCTAACATCTCCTTTTCAGCGATTGTATACCTGGTCTCGTAACCTTTTAAAATTCGTGATATGAAACATATCGGTACCTCCACTCCTTCTTGGATTTGTATCAATTCAGCAGCGACTGCCATGTCCGACGCATCTGTCCTTAAGATAAAGCTCTCCTTGAAGTTCGGATACTTGAGTAGTAGTCCTTCGTGAAATTTTATTTTCAAATTGTTGAACGCTTTTTCTCTTTCCTCGTTCCAAATCCACTTGGTGTCCTTTCTCAACAACTCTACCAACGGTAATGTCAGCTCTGAATAGTTTGCAATAAATTTCTTGTAGTAGTTCAATAGGCCAAGTAACCCCCTCAATGTTTTCAAGTTCTTGGGTCGAGGCAAATTCTTTATTTCTTCTATCCTCGTTTCACTGATAGTTACCCCATTGTTACTAATCTCATATCCTAAGTAGGCTACTTTCGTCTGCATAAATTGACATTTTTCTAAGTTCAGCTTTAGGCCGTTTTCATTCAATGTGCTAATAACTAAATCTAAGTGTACCAAATGTTGTTCCACGTCTCGTGAAAAAACTAATATGTCGTCGACGTAGTGAACGCAAAACTCGTCAAATTTGTTCAAAATCTGTTGCATGGCTCTTACTAAAGCTGCACATGACGTTGTCAGCCCGAATGGAACCACTTTAAAATGGAAAATTTCCCCCTCTACGCAGAATCCAGTGTATTTCCTTGAATCTTCGTGTAACGGAATCAGCCAGAACGAATTTCTCAAATCTAACTTGGTTAACACTTTCTTATCCCATATCTGACTTAACAAGGCATCTATCGTCTGCGGACTTTCGTACTGGGGTTTTGTGATCTGATTTATCCTGCGTGCATCTAAACATAATCTTAAACTACCGTCGCTCTTCTTAACCACCACCATAGGATTTACAAAGTTCGTTTTTGATCGCTCTATTACATCTTCTTCTAACATCTTCTGCAACTCATGCTTGACTTTTTCACGCTGAGCAAATGGTATTGGGTATGATCTTGATTTAAATCCAGCCGTTTCGTCAACAACAAGCTTGTGGCAATATTTTGTTGCTTGTCCTGTCTTTTGATTTAAAATCTCCTTATTTTTTTCAATAATTTTCATAATTCTGCCTTTATAATGTATGTATTCCATCCCTATCTGTTCATCATCCAGCATTCCTTCTATTATCGCACAATTATTTACTATTATTTCGTCTTCGGCACACTGGCTTCGAAAACAAATCATATTATTATCGTCTCCCGCTCTATCAGCTGGGCAACAATTTTCATGCACTTGGCCCTCATACTTGGATCCAGACCAATGCTTTCTAATATTATCTATTTGAATACACTTCTCCATCCCATCAATTCTAATTCCAACTTGCTGAATAATATCGACTCCTATCACAAATTGTACATTTAGGGCAGACACTATGTAAAATCGCACATCGTATTCTTTCTTATTTATACAGATCTTGATTGCCAATACTCTTGTTGTAGTTGATATCTTCTTCCTTGTTGCTGACAGTAACTCGATTTTGTTGACTTTTATAATATTACTTTGTAACACGTTTAAATGCCTATTTAGGACTTCCTCTTGTATTAGAGAAACCATTGCTCCGGTATCAATCAGCGCCTCATATTCTTGATCCAAAAATTTTAATTTAATAATTGGTAAGCATGAGATTAATATTTCTTCTTCCTTTTCTTCTAATAAAAAATCCCCCGCTTTCTCATGGGTGATGGCGAAGTTTGCGACGTCCTTAAATCTACTATTTACAAGGTTATTTATACATAATTCTAAAATTGAGGTTTTTTTTTATCCAACGAGGGCTCCTTATGCACCTCTACAATTACGATTTTATTCATGTCTTCTTCTTCCTGTCTCCTTGGCGTAAATATGGTATTAAAGAATTGTCTGTCCTTTGGTTTATTTACTTCCTCTTCCTGACATCTTCTTTTGTTTCTTTCTTCTATTAGATCGTTGTAACTTCTTTGGTTATTTTGTTCCATCCTGTTAAAATTGGTCCTATTTTGATTCCAGTTCGGATTGTTGTTGTAATTTCTCCTCGGGTACCGGTTATAATTGTAACGATTCCGTTGTCTATTATTATCCTGGTTATAATTGTTGTAATTTCTGTTAGGCAGAAAATTGTTATTAAAATTGCCCTCCCACTTTCTCTTGCTCGACGTTTGGTACGTGTTGCCACTATAATTTTGATAAGGACTATTAGGTCTTACTTCTTTTTCATTATGAACAGCCAGGTCATAATTTCTCACAATTTCCAAGAAGTTCCTCAACGTCCTCACGTTCTGAACCGCCACTGCTCGAGTGATCTCGGCCTCTAAATGTCTGGAGAGATGCTGAATGATTTCCTCCTCGGTCAATCTTGGTGTCAAATATTGGGCTTTATTGTATCGGTGCGTAAATTTCTCTGGACCCGTTTCTGTCTATGTACTGGCTCTATGTCAGCTCAGTTCGTACCTGTGCCTGGTGAGTATTACTCCAATATTGTTGTTTGAACATTTCCTTAAATTCGTTGTATGTCGTGTATTTGCATTTTATAATGCTATGCCATATTTCTGAGTTGTGTCGCATCGCCATATTAATTATCTGGAGCTTTCTGCACTCAGTTGGAATAGTCCGCATGACATCATCTAATTTTGCCAAGAATATCATTGGCAATTCGCCACTTCTGCCTTCGAATTTGGGAATCATGTCATTATTTATGTTAGTACCCGTTGTGCTTACCGGAAGCTCTTGTATTTGCTCGAACCGTTCATGCACTCCTTGAATTTCTCTTGTTATCCGATTGTCCATCAGGGCAATGTGGTGTGTATTACGGCTCTGCCCCTCTTGCAGTTTCACCCATTGTTCGTCCGCTTTTGTTGCGAGGGTAACTAACTCGACTTCAATCGCTTCTTTATGTTGTGCTAGTTGTTTTATCGTTTTATTTTCTACACCCTTAATTTTGTGATCAATTTCTTCACCTTTCTGTCCGATCTTTTCTTCTATCAACTGTCCCACTTCTTGATGTAATTCTTGTCGAATTTCTTCTTTGGTTGTTGCCTTGAATGTTTCCAAATTTTCTTGTAACCCATCGATTTCACCTTTCTGTCCGATCTTTTCTTCTATCAACTGTCCCACTTCTTGATGTAGTTCTTGTCGAATTTCTTCTTTGGTTGTTGCCTTGAATGTTTCCAAATTTTCCTGTAACCCATCGATTTTATCTTGCAACTCCTGTTTGTTATCCTGTTGCTTCTGCATTAGTTCGTTTTTTAATCCTTCTACCATCAATTCGGTGTGGTTGTATCCCCTCACTTCTCTCTCTTCTGCATTCTTCGTCAATTCCTTTTTAATTCCTGTACACTCTTTGTCACATCTTGTTGTAATTCTTGTATGTTCTTTGCTGTCCTCTTCGACTCTTGTTTTAATTCCTGTATGCTATTTGCTGTCCTTTCCGATTCTTGTTTTAATTCCTGTATGTTATTTGCAATTAATTCCTGTAGCTTTTTGTACCGTTCTTCGGCTTCTAGTCGACTTGCTTCTTTATTCTTCTTGTCCCGCACTTCTGCTTCTGCTTTATTTTTCTTGTCTCGCTCTTCTGCCTTCTTATCGTTTTCTAGCTGCATTTGTCTTAATGCCTCCATCATTGTGTTTAACTCAAACGTTTGCTTTGGGACTTGGTGCATTTGTTGCTCCGCCTGATCCCCTTGACGTCCTTGTTCTGCCGCAGCCTGTTCAGGTACTTGCGTGACTTCTTCTGCTTGATATTCCTCTTCCTGTCCTTCTTCATCCTCTTCTGTCTTCTGGTACGCTTATCCATCCTTTCTGAGTTTATCTTTCAGTGATTTAGCAAAAACAAAGCATTCGCACTTACCAGCGAAGCTACCCACACAGATAATAAATTCGAGGTAAACATTTTATCCTTTAAAATGGCAATGTAGTTTATAAATAATTTTACCTAGCTACTATCTGTTAATTGATTTATCAATTTAAATTTTTGCCGCAGCGTTGGGCGTCAATTTTTTGTAATGGCCGCCCACTACTCGATTAATTGCTTCAATTAATAAAAATATTTAGAGCCACCATACATATTATTTTTAATTCTGGGTTCGTCACAAATCAGATAACTAATTTTGGTTCTCAGGGATAATTAAATGAGCGGTCTAGTGATATGCTTGACCTGAATGATCGTACGCTCCTATTTATAATGTAATCTACTTGCAACTTGAATTATTATTGGCTAACTCATAGCAGAACAGAGATCTTATTCAAGGTCTGGGTTCACAATTTTAGATTTAAAATTTTGATCGCACGCCTATGGTGCGTAGGTCAAAAGCAACCTAAATGCTACAACGGAGCTAATCTGTCATATAATTTTACGTCTTTATGAAAAACTAGCAAATGCAGATCGTTTTCGTGTTTGTGATATGAATTACTACTCAATGAGCAAATTAAATAGGTAAGTTTTTTATTTTCCCGCTTTCTTATAGCGTCGGTTGATCGTGTTTTGTTTCTAGCCAAAACCCTCCACTTCGTTGCTTCGAAATAATGACGTCAAGGAATCCTAACCTCAATTCTGGACTTCTACTGGAAGCTACTGAAGCTATTAAATCGCCGTGAATCTGCCAAGCAGCAATGCTATTCCACTCCCGGGTAGGTTTTACGGTGGTACATGTACAATTTTGCTTCACAACTAACCTTGCAATTTTTCCAGGTGCTGTCCGATGATGTCCGGAGAGGTGATAATGTGCCAGATCTTCTCTCAGCGAGCAGGAACCGTGGTGCAGGCCTTGGAGGAGCTGGACTGGTGTGCCGCCGATGTAGCCACGAAGTCAGGAACCTCGGAAACCGCCTCTTGCTGTTAAACGTAGGCCAAAATAGGATGGCAAACGTCCCTCGGAAGCCGTTGTGGATCGGAAATATTTTGTAATGGCCGATTTTAAAACCCACACTTGTGCTTGAACACTGCTATGTCGTGAACACTCTGGTAAAGTTTCGGAGCTGTATTTTAATATTTACTATATAAAAATTAGGTTTTTCTGGGAGAATAAAACTGGGCTGTCAGTAAAATTATTTTATTTTTAGTTGTTATTAACATTTGCACATCAATACAAATAGGAAATCAACTCTGTTCAATTGACCTTTTTAACAAATAAATTCTTAAAATCTAACTAATTTTACAATTCTACCTTATATACTGAATTGTCCTTGGATTTTTGTAATCATTGTCTTACATTATCACTCGCGTTGCACCCTTTTAAATGTCTTTTCATTCACTTATTGCACTGACTCATGTTTCTTTTCGCGCACATCTTTTTTGATCACTTCTGAATTCAATTAAAAGTCCATTTCATTGTTATACTTGCTAGTCAATAAACTGTTTGTAAATTCAGCAAACTTCCAATATTGTTGTTCCATTTTCCTTTTTTTATTTATGATTTGCCTTTAGCTTTGACCTCACTTCGTGCTCGTTGCACCCTGCTTTGCCTTCCTCCACATTACCTTATTATGATATGCTCACAGAGAATTGTTATTAATGAATTATGACTTGCAAAATACCCTCGACCAGCATTTACTAATTATTTTTATAATCGATTCATTCTTACAAATTTACATTGATTAAATAGAACATGAATCCAACCTCTATGATTTGAGCTCTGCCTTGTTCTTTATGTTAGGAGAATTAATTTCTTTATTACTTGCATAGCTTTGCACATATTATTCCTAAATTCAAGTCTGATTAATTTTTATTTTATTGCAATTAGATGCCATTTCTCAATCTAAGCTTGTCTAAATTATTCATTATTTTGTTGTGCTGTTAGAAGTGAGACTCAGGGCTTAAGACCATCTCAATATATAGCAATTACGGGCAAAAACTCTGACTCAGCAGAATCGAGATATAGTAGTTTCAATGTGACGCGAAGGCTAACGATGTTGCAGCCGAGACCGTAGTAAACTGGCGAAATTATTTACAAATATAGTGCTGTCAAAATGTAATTCAAGTCGAGAGGACAGGCAGTCGCTGCGCCGATAGGAAATGTGGTGCAATCTTTGACATTGCCAAATGAATGTATTAGAGCTCCGAGTACTGCTTGCAGGACCATGAGAAGTGAAGTCGGGCCTTCCCAGATTTGATACTTTTTAAGTATTCGTAAATGATATGAGTGCAACATTAAAGTCGTGATCACATCACGTTTTAAAATCCTAATATAAAAATCGCAATTACGACTCAGCCTGCGACTGAAAAATCATAATATCGCCAATCACTAGGTGGAGCGTGTGTATCTACCTTGAGTGATTTCGGCTATTTCATGCAGTTTTATAAAAAAAATGGCAGAAAATAACATAACTAAGTACTATCAACATTAATTTTAAAAGCCTACCGTTAGCTGAAAAAGTTGAAATAAGAAAACTTGAATTAAATTTTAACCTGCAAAAGTTGTAAATCGCTATTTTAGAAGACATATCTCTGTTGACATTTACAAGCAAAAAAAAAAGATTTTTCGATTAGTAAATAATCGTGTTTCGCATTTCAACACTTACATACATTTTGCGTTGTGTTTGCATACTTTTTGTTCTGAGCATATAATGTTTCGTTATTAAATCATTGCTATACTTGGATTAAAACATCGACAAAATGTAAGTGAGTCATTAATTATTACTTTTTACTTAGTAATTCTTAAAAACGGCTCCCGGATAATCGATAGCTTACTGTACCTATTGGATTTTTGTTCTATGCAATTTTTTCTAGTCTTAATATCTAAGAGTTTAGCTGTTAGAATGGGAAACACCTCAAAATCTAGTATGTATCAACCACAATATTTTTTCTCGAAACTATACACATTTAAAAAAATACGTCAGAAAAGTATCTACGAAGAATTCGTTTACAATATCGTCAACTGTGGTTCACGTAAGTAGCTGTAATCACAATTTCGAATATTTAAATGGAAACTGGGATCAAGTTGTGCATGATTTGATAGAGTTCAAAGAAAGAACTTTTCTCCAAGATATACATTTATATTTATTCACCTGCTTACTATTGGTGTGTGTAAAAATAATTGGGTACCTATATTCAAAAACTGTTTATTGCTATGAATTAAGTTCAGCAAGAATACAGAATTTCTGAGACGAACACACTCCAATACCCTACTTGCATAGTGCCATTCCCTCAACGCCAAGGAATTCCGACCAGCTGAAGAAACATCCCTCTTGTCATTTACCAAACAGTTCCCAAATACTTTTATAGTAGTCGTAGTTGTCTTTACATCTAGCATAGTAACCAACAACAATTTTGTTATGACCTCTACGCACTGTGAGAAGTATTAAAACGTTCTGAAACACTCTACCTAATCATTGCCCTCTTCACCTTAGTTTCTATTGTATTTTTGAAGTTATGTGCAGCTGCAGCTCTTTTCGATATATCTCGATCGACGATAATTTTCTAAAAACATTCTATATTAGGTTTTGGAATCGTATTTTTGCAGTACTTTCTAGGATGAACGGTTTTTATAAAAAAGGGTATACACTAAAAACCATCAATAACTTAAGTAACAGAAAACCGGAGCTACAAGTGAGCCACAAAAAACATGCACGGTTAAAATACATAAGCAGAACTGCTGAGTTTGCATCGTCCATTCTTCTGGTACGTTTGTCTGATAAAAACTACTTATTTATACAGCACATTCCAAGATTCTCTGTAACCAATTACCGAAAAGTATCAATTTCCGGGAAACACAGCAGATTTGAATTTTCTTGCTTCAAATTTGCCTGTTTTCTGTAAATCAGTTAAATTCTGGACATGCAGCTTCAGCTATCTGCAAGTCACTTATGGGGAGGAGGTTATCTGCTGCACCAATTTTTAACAAATAACTGTTTTTCTATGGCGTCACTGCGTCACTCCGGATTTCTCTGAAACGACAGCCTGCTAGCTACATAAGTAGTCAATAATAAATCATCACAACGAGGCCAATGCCAGTGCCACAGCTTAAAAGTGATTTTACCAAGCATAAGGCCCAGAAGCCATCCACTTGAAAGCAGTTTAGTGGATCCATTATGACAGCATACACGATTTTGGTGTGCGTTCTGTGTTTCACCACTTCGTTTATTGGGGTCACTGCCCGTAAGTATTTTCTTAAGTTCATTAAAACTTTGATCTGATATATTTTATTTTCTTAATTAATATTAAATAATTAAAAATTTGCAGAGAGGGAGAGCTGCGTGACTCCTCGCAACGAACGGGGGTCCTGCATCCCCATTAGAAGCTGTGACGTACTATATCAGTTGGTACAGCAGCGACCAATGAGTCAACAAAATGTAGATTACCTCAGGGAGTCCCAGTGCGGGTTCGATGGAAATGCCCCTAAGGTGTGCTGTCCTGCGAAAAAAAGCATTCAATCAGGTAAGGCGTTAAGGGCTAAGGAGTAACTTCCAAATACAACTTAAGTCTCACTTTAGTGAGCACGGTTTTTAAAAACAAATGATTTTGTTTAATTGACTACTGTTCTTTAGCAGTATCTCCATTCGAAGCTTGTTTTGCTGGCAAGATACCTTTTATAGTCGACGACACTGTCGCCAAGATCGCTACATAGTATATGTAAGCAAAATTAGGAGATGAAGGTATTGTTCGAGTAAAAAGCGTATGCGCTTGGCAAACCGGTTTTAAATTGGCATTAAAATTATAGGACAATCCGTAGGTTAAATCTATCCTTAGAGCATATAACTTTGGAGATTGATCTGTGTTCTTAAAAGTAGTATTGTTTATACACGTTAGCGTGGCGCTATGAAATTCTTTTTTAATCAGTATTGTCCAAGAAAGAAATATTAACAACAAAAATATTGAATGTAGACACAAGTGCGAGCTTTTCCGTTGATGCAATCTAGAAATAGAATTTTTTCTATAAGAAAACTATTACAAATGAACTAATATTGTTTTTTAAATTGTTGTTACTACTACAATCGGCAACCATTTATAATTTATGATAAATACGTTTTAAAGAGAACAAATGTGATGGGTTAATTGCGAGTAGCTATTATAATTGTTAAAAGGTATTTGTACTAGTTTGCACCAGACTTCAAGTACATGAATATTGTAGAAGCCGTATACTAATCATATTTCCCAATACTGGGGGGCTGTGTTTTACCTTTTCGTTTATTGGGGTCACTGCCCGTAAGTATTTTCTTAAGTTCACTAAAACTTTCACCTGGTATATTTTATTTTCATAATTAATATTAAATAATTAAAACTTTGCAGAGAGGGAGAGCTGCGTGACTCCTCGCAACGAACGGGGGTCTTGCATCCCCATTAAGAGCTGTGACGTACTATATCAGTTGGTACAGCAGCGACCAGTGAGTCAAGAAAATGTAGATTACCTCAGGGAGTCCCAGTGCGGGTTCGATGGCAATACCCCTAAGGTGTGCTGTCCTGCGGAAAAAAGCATTCAATCAGGTAAAGCGTTAAGGGCTAAGAACCAACTTCCAGCTTAAATCTCGGTTTTCGATTTTTAAAATTTTGTTAAACTACTGCCCTTTAGCGTATCTCCATTCGAAGCTTGTTTTGCTGGCAGGATACTTTTTATAGTTGACGACGCTGTCGCCAAGATAGCTACACAGTATATGTAAACAACATTAGGAGATGAAAGTACCGTTTGAGTAATAAGCGTATGCGCGTGGCAAACCGGTATGAAATTGGCATTAAAATTATATACCTATCCATAGATTAAAGCTATCTGTGGAGCATATAATTTTGGAGATTGATTTGTGTTCTTAAAAGTAGTATTGTTTATACACGTTAGCGCGGCGTTATGAAATTCTTGTATAATCAGTATTGCTAAAGGACGACACAATAAAAATATTGAATGTAGACACAAGTGCGAGCTTGTCCGTTGTTGCAATCTAGAGATAAAATAATTTTTTTCTATAAGAAAACTATTACAAATGAATAAATATTGTTTTAAAACATTCCGTGATACCTACATATTTTTATCTCATTATGTTTACTTGACTTAGAAATTTTGAGTTATTTTGACAAATACTATATTCAATGCACACCCGCCTTTTCACATATACCCTAATGTGGTCTATCCAGTGGCGGATTTAGATATGATTGTGTACCCAGTTTTCTTTGAAGCTCCGTTATTAAAGAAATTTATTTAGTTAATTTTATGCTATTCTAATGTTAAGTAAACATAAGCAATACGGACTGTCTACGAAAAGTATTGATCGAAGTATTGGATACATTCGATGTACCGATAATCGGATATGTTGGTATAGTGAAATAAGAAATATATCGCTATAAAAATATATGGATTTCCAGAATCCTGTATTATTCACCGGGTTTGTCGATATTTATATCACTTTAAGAACCATATAACAAAATTTTTTGTATGAATTACTAGTACATTACCAGTTGTTTATACTTGTGATGCGGAATATATGTATAGTCGTTTTTGGAACTAGGCGTGACACTAGATTTATATTGGCAGCGCTTAATTAATACCTTTGGCAAATTTTTTGATTTCGATTAGTACTGTTTATAAATATTTAAAATCTAATGTTTAGACTGTAGAAAAACTGTCAACGGAGCCAAGAGATAACTACTTGGATAATGACCTTTTGAAATTCTAATTGGAACGAAAAAACCAGCATTTTACTCTTCACCATTTATTAGACCGTGCTAGATTGAATTTGGAAAACACAGTGGGCTATGCAAAACTTTACAAACTATTGAAGTCGATGTGATACAAATATAAAAACAAATGACCTCCAAAAATGCATGATGAATTCAAAATGTTTGTAGGCGAGCAAACTGAAAATCTTAAAGAAATATTTGGAATATGCTGATGGCGAAGAAGAAGCTACTTTTATTTACCTAGATGAAACCGGGATATACCAGAACTGAGGCATAATACGATGTGGTTGAAAGATGATATATTAGGTGTACTAATAATAAGAGAATGAAATCAGAAGGTAAGGGATTCGCAGTGATTCATGCAGGCTATTGCGGTCGTTTCCAACCGTGGTGTTAGACTCAAAAATTCAACATCGAGATTACTACAAAAATCTAAACAGCGACATTTTTAAAAAGTGAATAGAAAATCAGTTGCTGCCAGCTCTAACTAGAATTGGGGTAAATGTGTTACCGTTATGGATAATGCTCAGTGTTGCTAACAAAGAGACTAACTAATTTAAATAAAAAGCTCGTTAGCTAAGCTGATTGAAAAAATTTTTTTTTGATGAAAACCAACGTAAATAACTTCGACAAAAATATAAAATTGACGAGTTTCTAAAGCAAAACATTAATGTTCTAAGGCTTCGTCCCTACCATTATATTTACAACCCTATTGAACTTATATGGACATTCTGTAAAAAACTATACAGGTTGTCCTGATTTTTTTCCTTCAAATTTTTCTTCTCTAATGGTGGTTTATATTTTATATAACCTTTAATATCCTGCTCAAGACAACGGGCAGTAGTATCCTATAGTTATACAGCTGATTTCAATATTAAAATGCTCTCCAAAACGAGTTTTAATCTAGTTTTAAAATTAATGTTGATATTACTTACTTATGTTATTGTCTGCCATTTTTTTATAAAACTGCATGAAATAGCCGAAATCACTCAAGGTAGATACACACGCTCCAACTAGTGATTGGCGATATTATGATTTTTCAGTCACAGGTTGAGTCGTAATTGCGATTTTTATATTAGGATTTTAAAACGTGATGTGATCACGACTTTAATATTGCATTCATATCATTTACGAATACTTAAAAAGTATCAAATCTGGGAAGGCCCGACTTCACTTCTCATGGTCCTGCAAGCAGTTATACCGATAAGAACTCATTTATTACCAAAACAGTACTCGGGCTCTAATACATTCATTTGACAATGTCAAAGATTGCACCACATTTCCTATCGGAGCAGCGGGTGCCTGTACTCTCGACTTGAATTACATTTTGACAGCACTATATTTGTAAATAATTTCGCCAGTTTACTACGGTCGCGGCTGCAACATCGTTAGCCTTCGCGTCACATTGAAACTACTATATCTCGATTCTGCTGAGTCAGAGTTTTTTCCCGTAATTCCCATATACGAGTATCTTAGGACCTTATTTCGAATCGTCCTCAGCAACTGCTAGCCGGTTTTTTTTTCAACTTGTTTATACCAGTTCAGCAATGTTGCTATGCATGGTAATGTTCAGTGATATGTGTCACATAATACCGCACTAGCGAGGTCCTAAAGACCTCTGTCACTAATGTTTATAATAGTTAAAATAGGATGGCACCATGAGGCACAGTGCGCACTACAATTATGAGGAGCCGATTACCGAGGTTGATTTATTTAGTCACTGTCACTTGTTAAAAGGCCTACTGGTAATTTCCTTTTTAATCTTGTGCGTAGTGATCTTGAGCCCATTTGATAAAATATTGCGCCACTACATTTGTCTATGTTGTTATAAAATGTTTTGGATGTTTTTGTGATAAATTCTTGTATTGTGGGAATATCCTTTTCTCGATGCAACTGTGAATTTCTTACGAACCATGCAGCAGTAGTTATTGTTCGCAGCACTTTGTTTTGTAGAATCTGCAACTTATTTTTTTTTAATGTTGAGCTCCATATACTTCAACCATAAGTAAATATTGGTCTGATTATAGCGGTATATATTAATATTCCACATTTTATTCTGAGTGACGATTTTTTATTCAAAACGTTGAAATGTTCTAAAACAAAAAATAATAGCGATTCAACCCATAACCAACTAAAAAAATCGTATTATTTTGTGTTTTTTGGGCATTTTCCCTATTTGGAATAAAATAAAATATTAAGTATTATATATCGTTGCAATGACAAAAAAAATGTATGAGCTACCCAAATATAGGATGTCCCATTAAAAAATGCAAATTTTCAAAATATCTCAAAAATAAGAACCCTCATAATTTTTTAAAGTAGCCACTAGATTCTACGTAAAAATTCGCATGTTTTTCGTATTTACAATTTTTCTGTAACTCCGCTAATTAAGAAGTTACAAGAGATTACAAAAAACAGCAGATTTTGAGAATTACCCTGTATTTCCTAAACCAATCTAGTTAGCGTAGATGTGATTGCGCCATTAAACTAAACACGAAAAAAGTTACATTTTAATCACGCCTTCATAACCTGTGACTAGCCACTAGCTGAAGTTGGCAAAGACGTTTTAGTTAAGTTTAGACAGTATTTGCTTGATTAGCCATAGCCAAAACTAAACACAAGTTGGTTTTCAATAGTCAACTTTGACGTTTGTTAAACATAATTTAACCTAACATAATATTCAAAATCCTAATGAAATCATATGATGTTATATTGTCTAAATTTGTGGTCGTAGAAAAAGTATAGTATGTAACACATTATACAAACTTGTGTAGACACTCGTTTATTAAACACTCGCTGTTCTACGCTCCGATCGTGCCTAAGACAACTCGTGACTAAAGTGACGTTTATAAAACGTGTTACATAATATACTATTAAATACAACACATAAATTCGAAAGCCTAAATATGTGTTTTCTACGACCTCTTTGTACAATTACCAAAAGATATTACTGAATTAAACGATTTGCTGTTTGTGACCGACGGAGGAATGTTATTACATAAAAATTAATGGCGACTTGTTCAACATGGTGCAATTTTAGATAATTATATTAATTTTATTGTACGTGATTATGAAAAAAAGCAATTGTTGTTTTTGTCGATTATCAGAAACATGGAATAAAATCTGTTGAAAGAAACCGATGTCTAAAAACGAAAGCTGCACCAGATATTCGATTTGAAGGAGACAGGTTTTTAAAATTTCATCAAGAAACATTTCTGGCAAATGTATTTCATAAAAGTTGTTTTATTGATTTTTTAAAAGAAAATTTAGCTACAAATAATATCCCTGCTCTTAAGCTGAAAGTTATGCTAATCGGTTAATAGTAACAACAGCTCTCAATGCATTAAATGAAAACATAGTCGTACTATCAGAGGATATAGACGTATTAGTTATATTAACAGCTTTAGCTTTTCCTGATAAAGATATATATTTTTTAAAACCTGTCCAAAATTAAGAAAATAAAAAAATATCTAATCTAAGAGCCTGTAATTTGTGTATCCCCATTAAAGTGAGCATGTTCTTTCTGTACATGATTTAACTGGATGTGACATAACTTCAGCATGTTTTAACAGAGGAAAGAATAAATTTGTCAAAACATTTGAAAATAGCAGTGATTTATAAGAGCCTGCAAACATTTATATTAAAAAATACCGGTTTAGTGGTTTGCACCACTGGAACTATTATGTTGTTTATTACTGTGGAATTAAATTCAGTAAAATACAACCGTTTGTGGAAAACAATAACATTCCTTTTATTACTTTAGAACACACGAACAAAATACAACATATACAAATTCGTTAATATTAATTTAAAATACAAATACGAATTGTGAGTAGCCTGGTTTTCCATACTGCATTATTTATTACTAAAAGACTTTCGAAACTGACCTCGATCCTCGACTCAGAAAAATATGTACAAGTCGGAATATGCAGAAAACGTAATATTAAGTCAAGTCGAAGTGAATGAAGTGATCTGATGTTACGTAAAAGTAAAAGTGATCCGAAGACCAAGCTACTTGCGTTTATATAGGGTGCGCCTGAATGGAAGAGACATTCCGTATTCCTTTGAAAACAATAGGATTGCCCAGCTAAGCTCCCTTTTGTCTATGGTAGCGCAAGAGGTTGAAATAACTGCCGTCGACAAGGAATTTTCTTTTTCGAGCGTTTACGACTGTATTGTTGACCCGGAGTTGACTTTCCCTTTTTGTCTGGTCTATTATTAGATGGGGAAAAGCGGTTTGTTACAGTATCAAACTGATTTAACGACACTCACCGGTGAGAGAGTAGCGAATACTTAAACAAGTCCGGGAAACATGCACACTTACCCTGGAAATCGCTACATAACAGGCTAAAGGCCGTGGCTCAAATACGATCAGAGAGTTTGGCGTGGTCCTAAAAACGAGACACCACAGGACAAACGTGTCGATATGTATAGGGTGTTAAAAAATAAATAAGCGCCACAAGATCCAATAGGGCAAAACCCACGATTAACCGAATCTTGATAGCTAAACGGGGCCAAAAGTGCTCAAATACTAAATCTGGGGACAACAGCGCAGCGCCAAGCGCGCCAACCTACCTGCAACGCTTATTCACCACGCTCGGGCTTCACCTTACATCGATCTTGACACAGTGACTAAGTCACCCTGTAAACAGACATGCACAAGAACAAAGGAAAATCATAAGTCCGTCATAGTTAACATATCTATTAGGTCACATCATATGGCCAACTTTACATCTGCGCCGACGTGGTCGACATGTACAACAATCTAGCAAATTATAAAGGGGTACATGCAAAAAAAAATAAGAGCCAGCTGGGATACGCCTTAACTAATAACTATTACGCACAACTAAAGCGGGTAAAGCTTTCAAGCGTTGTCTCGTACAACGAAGGTTAAATTTGGTAAGTGAGTGTACGCCTCGATTAAACGGCGGCGGACAATAAGTGAAATTCGATTATGTTCATATGTCAGCTGGCGACAAAACAAGTTGACGTAAATGCTAAATTTGTACGTGAATGTACCAAGTTTAAATAAAGTATCGGACTGCAGATATACGAGCTTTAATAGCAATGCAAAGCCTGCTTGCGGTAAACAAGTTTGTTACTCAATGGTTAATTTTGTACGTGAATATACCAAGTTTGAATAAAGTATCGGACGGCAGAAATACGAGCTTTAATAGCAATGCAAAGCCTGCTTGCGGTAAACAAGTTTGTTACACAATGGTTAATTTTGTACGTGAATGTACCAAGTTTGAATGAAGTATCGGGCGGCAGAAATACGAGCTTTAATAGCAATGAAAAGCCTGCTTGCGGCAAACAAGTTTATTACACAAAGGTTAGATGCAACACAGCGCATGCTACCTTATTTAGTGGGTCAGCCTCAAAACGTGGCGTTGCTTTTTGACGAGCCTCGGTTGTCCCTTTATTGCTGTTGAAATTATGTAGGTGGAAATAGCGGTGTCCAAGAGATCTCCTGCATGACTCGTGGGACGAAATTGGTGCTGTGTCTCCTTGAAAATTACAGCGTGTCCGATAACTAGTTTACTCGGGAGAATCCCGCCCAGAACGACGTATAAAACAGGCTAACGAGCCTACGTAATTAACGAGTGGTTTAAGTCAACAACACGGACACCACCAGCACTCTGAAAATAACAACAGCCCACTCTCACAGCTAGTCCAGAGCCGACTCAAAGAACACAATTAAGGAAGTCACAAATAAACTGTAACAGCACGAAATATCGGTCGAAGGCCCGAAGGCACCGGCGGCCGTCGGAGCCAAGACGCTCGCAGCGTCGCTCTTACGAACACCGGCTCGAGACTGACTAACTCGCAACCGAGGCTAAACTTTCCAGACAGACGCGCTCTTACGCGCCAAAAGTGACCAATCACAGCGCAAGAAGCCTGGCCTGACGATGACGAACCAAGTCGCCCGCGAGAGGAAACGATTGAACTTTAAATTATTCGAGACTTTGCTCCAACTGGCTAAGTTTTAAAAATCGATGTAAACAAGCTTCAGCTGTCGAGTAAACGGTTAGAACCTAGCGCGGAGCGGAGTTGCGCGCGGTGTCAACTTTAGTATTTTAGATGTAATTAGCGGAAATGTTATGCGGTGAAATCTGACTAAACGGAACCTATATCCAGGAGAAACTTTGTACTGAAACTGTTTGAAATGGTTACGTAGCTATAGGAATTACAAGAAATTAAAATGGCTTGACAGGTTTGTTGGCTGATATTAATGCGTTTACGACTTAGCTCCGGCTGTGCTAGAAATTGCATCGTGATGTTTAGACAAGTTAGTTTTGATTGTTCAATTCGACCACGCAATCATTTGACGTTACAGATGTTTTGCATTGCACGCGTACAATTGAAACTTTCTCAAAACTGTCATATCGCAAACTCTACTTATACTAGTTGATTTAGCACTGCACTTTAAGTCACATTGTAGTTTATGGCATTCTGTTGCATGAAAGACGTTTTCAGGCCATTCGTCACCGCTACGCTACACTGATATAAAATGCATGTTTGCAATGTATGATGTAAAGAGAAAAGTAATTGCTTAAACTGTTACAGGTATGTTTAATGGATTGAACGTTTTTTATTATTTATATATTTTTTAAATAAAAACATTTTGAATTTCAGGTTTGACTTTTATTAAGGCGCCTGCTAAAAAAAATAACGGTCCGTTATCATCATTATGCCTAACGATGGATGCAGCAGAACAACATTTAAAGCGCGTGTAGTTGCAAACACAGTTGTGGCTGGGAAACCAAGGTATTTCACGGAAGATTGGGGTTGGAAATATGATATAAAAAAGTGTTTTCTAATCCTAATGACACAAGAACCAGCTCCACAAACCATCTTAAAAATAATTTTTTGCAACGGCAAACCTGGTTACGTGCCAGCTTGTGGGTGTAGGAAAAGTGGCCTTTATTGCTCGGCGGCTTGCGGTGAATGTGGCGGAAATAGTTGCTTTAATTTAAGACCGGCAGTGTTAATGGAAGAAGTAGAGGAAGAAGAAACTGAGGCTAAATAATTTTTTCTTGCTTTTCAATGTATCTTGGGTTAATTTTAATAAACTTATGCAAATATAATATCTTTAATACTCATTTAACTCTTCAATAATTCCTTTCCAAAATTTTTCAGACATCGTTTTTCAATTTTGATAAATTTTAACATATAATTTGAGA